>CAKAOI010039389.1:0-22993 GCA_916701655.1 Sebastiscus albofasciatus
CCCCCCCTCAATGAAATCCTGTATGTCTTCTTCTTCCTTACAGGGAGTTGTTAACCTGTGTGGTTGTAAAACAGTAGAGAGATGGATGTGAAGTTAGCAGGATGTCCAAAAAGGAAGACATCATTGTTCTGGAGAGGGGGAGGGATGCATGGCAAACTCATGAGGAAGTTCATTAGGTGTAAAAAAACACCCATGTGGTTACATATTTATTGCCACATTTATTTGTTTTTCCATGTTGTTAACAGCCTCACTTTTGACCTACAGACTCAGGAGGGTGTGTATGGTAAATGTTATGTTCTATATACACACAAATCAGCCATAACATTAGGTCAGCAGTGATCCGTTTAAAAGCTTATTCAAAAACAAGCATGGCTCAGTTCAAAAAATTGTTTCACAACAAAACTCCTCATCTCTCCTCTGACATCAGATGGTTTGCTGCCACTATACACTTCATAGTGTTCAAACACACAGAGAGAGACTGAGGTCTCATCTGTCACCGGATTTAAATTAATGCCTCTGACTGCAGTAAATGCAGAAAAAATAAAATAGTGTCCAGGTCCTAACATCTGTCATTAAAGGAATGTATAAAAATAAGTCTTCTGATTAATCTAAAAATCAGACTTTTACAGAGACATTTGTAGCAATGTGTAGTACAACTTTTTTGGGGTGTTTCTCGCCTTTTAAACATGCTCAAAATTTCACCTAAAAGCTAAAAACAGTGCTGCCTTATGATACCTAAAAAAATACTACAATACATTTTAGAATATAAAAGTGTGCACCCTGACCGTCCTGCGGCTACACAGCCCCATACGCAACAAACTGCGATGCACTGTGTGTTCTGACACCCTTTTATCAGAACCAGCATTCACTTTTTCAGCGATTTGAGCTACAGTAGCTCTTCCATTGGATCGGACAATAAGGGCCAGCCTTCGCTCCCCACGTGCATCAGTGAGCTTTGGGTCTGACCCTGTCGCCGGTTCACCGGTTTTCCTTCCTTGACTCTCCTTGAAGTCCTGACTAGGGGTGGAACGGTTCACACAAAATTCACTGTTCAGATCATATCATGGTTTTGGGGTCATGGTTTTGGGTTCGGTTCGGTTTATTTATGTTACAGCGAGGAGGTCATGTACTGATTTCAACATGCTTTTCATTTATTTGGCAAAAATAAGTTAACAAATGTTTGCTGTAAAAAAGTATGGCTTACATAAGGAACATAAACACTTCTTCATTGTAAAAATCTTAATTGAAAGAATAAGTCTTCTACAGTAATTAGTGCAAACAAAGAATGCAGCTTTGTTATTTTCATATAAATATAATGAAATTATAGACTAAGACATCAACATAAATTAAAGCATAAGCTCAACCAGAACTACACAAAAAAAGAACAGTATAACATGTCTCAATTCCCTGATTATCAGCTCTTAATTGAAAGATTAGTTTTTCAACTCAATAAGTGCAGTATTTGGAAAGGAATACGGTTGGATTTCTGTGCCACCGTGTTGTTTAAAAATAATTAATAAATATAAAACACATTACAGGGATTGTGCTGCTGGAATTACTGTGTTGCTTAAGTGTCGGTGAGAGTGAATATTATAGCTGAAATCCATCGTCTTCCACGACTGCATAAGGCTGCATATCTTTCGCTATAAACCTCCCGATTGCTGTAGTTTTGTTTTTTGCCCTGTCTGAATCTGCTTGTAGAGGCTGTTTAAATGCTGCAGGGGGAAGGAGTTACTCTTTCCTACCCGACTTTCTTCTCCTTGCGCTAACGACGGACACACCGGAGTGTCGCCGCTAGCATAAACCAGACTTGTTGCACAGTGCTTACACACAGTCGCCGTTTTATCCACCACATTTTTCCGCCATTTTCATAGGAAACACTAAATCTGTAATGCTCCCATACAGCAGAGCAAAACGATGCTGGTGGATTCTGTACTGTATCGTGTCCACTTGCCATTTCCTAAACTGACGGACAGCCGCACTCTGCACTTCATCCGTGCCAACTGAGAAGGAGGCTGGGTCACCCTTCATCAACGTGTCATATCTTTGGGGTACAAGACATGCGCAGTAAAATCTGGTCTGCACTTCGCCGAAATTTAGCCAACAGCAACGCACGACCGCAGCTTCAGTTACACTTGCATGTGTTATACAGATTTTTTACCTGAACCGTTCCATCCCTAGTCCTGACCACTGCAGACCGGGAACATCCCACAAGAGCTGCAGTTTTGGAGATGCTCTGACCCAGTCGTCTAGCCATCACTATTTGGCCCTTGTCAAAGTCGCTCACATCCTTACGCTTGCCCATTTTTTCAGCTTCCAACACAAAGTTCAAAATGTTCACTTGCTGTCTAATACATCCTATTATAGCATGCTCAGAAACTAAAAGAGCTGCAACTAAAGATTATTTTCATTATCAATCAATTTGCTGATTATTTCCTTGATTGGGGATATACCGATACCAGTTCAGATATCGGTTCAGGTCAGCCGATAGTTTCAGCACAGATATTAAAACGATACTTTTTAAAATACCGTGTTTTGAGGAGGATCAGTGTTTTTGTACAGAGCCATTTTTCCTTTCTAAACTTCTGAAATGTTCAATAATGTTTAGCAGCCAAACAAGAACTTTGCTTAAATAAATGCAGTCAAAAATATAATTTAAACTAGAAGCCTTCTGATAAAAAGAAGTATAGAAGCAAGCATTCAATGAAAGCTTTTGATATTTTGATACTGCACTACGGAATCATTTTGGTCAAAAACCAGGTTCGATACCCAGCCAGTTTTACTTGTCGTGTTTATATTGTTTTGCTGAATGAAAGCGCTGTCAAAGCACTTCCTCTCATTTCCTATGAGCAGGTTTCCGTTTGACAGCCACAAGCTGTTGAGCTTCCTTGAAAGATGTATACTACTGAGAAGCTCCAGGAGGTCCTGTGTCGTTTTTTGGGCTTTAAATACCTGGTGTTGAGCCTGGTACCTGCAGGAGGGCGGGGAGCTGTTGGGGGACAGTGTGCCCGTGTGTGTTGGTTTGACGTGGGCTCGTTCCCTTGGTGAAGGCCTTGGGGATGGTGGTGGCAGGGTAACCTGACCCGCTGTGAAACAGCTGTAGCCACGCGGTGCTGATCCCTCGAGTCCCAGTGCAGATCAGATGATGGTCCAGTATGTGTATAGACTTGTGTGTGTGGGAGCATGCACATGTGTTTTTGATTCACTCCCTACTTTTGCAATCATACACAGAATGATTTCAAACCAAACTTAATAGAGTTTTTGCCAATTTTAATTCCATGTACAAGGTTTCCCTTATACAAATAGTGTGTTCTGAGTGTGTGAGCTCATGTTTAAGCGGCAGGCCAAGACAGCTGGCTGAAGGTTAATGTGTCACCGCTCTCTGGAGAGCAGCTGCTATGTCACAGGCACCACTCCTGTCTATAGATAGCCATGAATACAAACTCTTCCTCTTTTCTTTGCTGCATTAACACAAGAACTCTGGCACCGGCATGCAGCTTCAGGCCCGTCATGCAGTTGCCCCACAAGACAAATGCTGCTGCTAGCAAGTTTGGCCGCCTCCACTCCCAGATTCTCCATCTCAGTCTGAATCTTGGAAGTGTCCGGTGGTAGTAAAGACCCCACTGCAGCCACCGAGCCAGCTGGCTGAGAACCTGTTTGATCGAGTTAAACTGTAATACCTTACACCACATATCTGGGCCGTCATCTGAAGTATTAATGTCTGAAACAGGTGAGGGACAAATATTGCCTTTTTTCCCCGTCACTCTTGGCAGGATTTGCGGGAACTGTCTGACACTTGTCTGGTCTTTATTTGGATACAGACACATACACATATTCATCCAAACCAACGTTATTACAGCCAGCATAGCTTCACATATTTGAGATGTGCTGAAGTGCTCTTAATTAAGTTCTCACTGGTTTAATAAAAGATCAGGTTAAATCCATGTGTTTGGTTTTTTAATTAGCTGAATTTAGAAACCCCCAGGCCCGCTGTACCTTGGCTCAGTAGGTTTTTATAATCAGGGATTGAGAAAGTAGACCAATGTTCAATGGCTAAAAATAAGTTCCTTCTCAATGAAGTTATCAATTTTCCCTTTAATTCAAAGCTTAGTGAGTTTCACACCACTCTCAAGTGGGAAGAAGGAGCACGATCGAAACAAGTTTTACCACATTTTCTTTTTATTCAAATGCAAATGATGTCATCTTGAGCTTTGGGAAACACCGATCAACATTTCTCACTGTTTTCTGATGTTTTATAGACCAAACAACTAATCGATTAATCAAGAAAATAATCAGCAGATTAATTGAAAATGAAAATAATTGTTAAGTTACAGCCCTAAACCAAACAAATAAGAATAAGATTGTGTTTTTTATGCAGCTCTAACACATACAAGAAAGGTCAGTTACAAACAAGATCCTCCTTCACTTTCCGCAGGGTTTTCCTCAAGTGCTGTAACACACCGCTGGGCCTGGCATGCAGGCTGTGTGAAAATACTACAAAGGCTGCTGAGAGCTGTTTGTGTTAGCAGTTTGATACTGAAACTGATATTCTGATAACCCCATCCTGCCGTCTGCCCTTAGTTAGATAGCATCGTGGCCTGTTGTTCCCTTTTTACAGCCATGAAAGGCTGTGGAGAGCTGCTGGGGCTGCTGGGGCTGCTGGGGCTGCTGGTGCAGTGATGAGCGAGGAGGGGGAGGCTAATTGTCGCTCTCTCTGATGCTAATGCTCTGCTCACAAATGGACGCCAGGTGACTTAACTTGGGCTCAGATCAGATGAGTACGCGCCTGGGCGATTATCTCCGTAATGAGCCAAACAGGAGTCTATGATAATCAGGCTGCCTTTTATCTACAATAAATGAAAACTATCAATTTAAATATTTGTATTTATGGGGAGAAATTGACACCTAAAATCTTGTAGCTGTAAGGATCCAGTCCGAAAAATTGTTTTATTTGATCCTCATTTTTTATCCACGGAGGATTCCAACCACAAAACTTGTTTTTCAAAAAAAAAATTGATTTGACAAAAAGGAAAAATGTATTACACTGGAGTGACACACAAGTCTGCTGGCTGCCAGATGTTATCAGGTCCTATCCGTCGATCTCAGCTGGGTCCACAAGGCTTATCTGTCACAATTCATGCGGGCCTTTCATCCCATTCATAAACGGTGTTATCTTGTGAAGTGTAAGTGGTGCTTTATATGTATCGTTTTCAAATGAATGGTGTTTAATTTCAAAGTTGTGGTTATTTATGACATATTTATGAAGGGGAATTACTCAAATTTAGTTTTGTGATTTTTCTAACTTTTTTTCTTAAGATAATTCTGGGTATAATTGTATATTTAAAGGGACTGTTTGTAACTTCTTACACGTATAAATCAATCCAGGTCGGTGTCCCATGCACGCTTGCGTGTTGCTATGCTGTTCAGACTCAGACTCCAACACAAACTACACGGAAAACCACAAAGTTATATCTAGTGAAGCCTGTCTTGCAAAACAGTGTTGGGAGAGGTCTCCCGTGTCTTGTGAAGTGACGGGCCACCGGAGCGAGTACCGTTATCGTCTCCGACCAAAACTCGCTCTCCCCTGTTCCCTCCGGCCGCGGTCGGGAGGCTGAAGCAGGAAAAGCCAACACTAGGATCAGCATTGATTCATGGAGAGACCTCCGTCTGGTCAGCTAACATTACTGTTAAGCAGGTGAAATATAAAGTGATATTGTGGTTTTAGCTGACGTGTGTCGCCTCACTGTTTTGAGCGATGCTCGTTCATGTCTATGTAGAGCGAGCACAAGCTTGAGCAACAGGACGCTGACTTTTGTTGACAGGTGTTGCTGTTAACAAGCAATTTCTGATTCTTACAAACAGTCCCTTTTAAAGGTAGGGTTGGTAAAGATTTTAGAAACATTTTTTGTTTTATCAGTGACAACAATTGTTGTCATTGTTTTGTTTTGTTACTTGATTTCCAATAATAAATATATACATACATTTGCATAAAGCAAGTATATTTGCCCACGCACATGTTGATTAGTGTATTTAATACTTGACAAATCTCCCCTTTAAGGTACATTTTTAACAGATAAAAATGTGCAATTAATTTGTGATTAATTGCGATTAACTATGGACAATCATGCGATTAACCGCGATTAAGTATTTTAATTGACTGACAGCCCTTTTTACCTTTTCTTCATGGAGTCTACAAAACTATGTTATGGCTCAGAAAACTATTGAACTGCAATAATGTAATCTGCTGTCTGACTGCAGGTGGTATCGGGCCACAGAGAAAGCTTAGAGAGGAGCAGGCCTGTCACTCAAGCCTCTGTAACCATGGCAGCAGCGTTAATCAGCTAGTGTTGAATCTTATTGCCTGTGAGATCTGTGGCCGTGCGTCACGGGTCTGGTCTGGCCGTGGCCTCCTTCGGCCACGGGCTCTGGCTAAGGCATCTGTTGTATTTCCCACACATACATCAGCACTGACCTGTCTGTCAGCACCACTCAGCCCTGCGGACACAGGTGGCACGTGTGACAAGTGTGAAAGCAGGGCGAGGAAAGAGTGTGTGTCAGCGAGGAGGGAAAAGAGCAAAGAAAATTTTATGAGACTTTTTCTTGTACCTGGTGAAGTTCAAACACATCTTACTGTCAAATTAAAGCCTCACCTGCTGAAGTGCGTGGGGGAAGCATGCCTGCCTGGTTGTCATGCTCGGCTCAGCACCACGCAGCACACCGCCACCTCCTGTGTCTCCTGAAAAAGCCTACTTTATACTGTGCACAATGCAGCCTTTATATAAGGGCCCCATAATGGAGCCAGCTCCTTCACTCATGTCCTCATTGTCTTGGCCAGGATGAGAAAAGGCTGCTCTTTAGAAAAGCAGGGCTGAGCTCACCCGTGAATCATGCCAACAGTCACGCTTGTTCTCTGTCGTCTTCTGTGTGCGAGGCAGCCGGGGGAGGAGAGGAGAATCAGACATTTTCTCCCGAAGGCAGTGACGTTAGGTGGTTTACTGAACCCTGTAGGGGTCACGGAGAGGTTGCGACCTTGCTTTTCCTGTTTCTGCGGGTGGCCTGGACAGCAGGCGCCCTGTGGCAGTGATGGTGGCTGTGTTGTGATTGGTTCATCTAGCAGAAATGGGACAATTGCACAGACCTCTGCAGTGATGGTGGCTTGTGGACAGGGTCCGAAATTATCACCCACCAAGCGCTGGTAGTGCGGGTAGATTTTCCGTTTGGCTATCCGCCACACTGGCGGGCAGGGTCTGAAATTAACTTTTTTCGCAGGCAAGTGTAGTTTTTGTCTGCTACTCAGAAATGATATCTGCCACTTTTGAAATCTATGCGCTAAATGAAGGAATAATGTTTTAGATCTGATGTCATTCAATGTTCGATATATTTTACATGAAAAACATAAACATACATACACGACTGTAGAATCAGTGTTTTTTTTTCCACATTAAACTCTGTGAAATTACAGTTGAGTTCGACCTAAGCACACTTGGTGATTGTTGGAAAGAGTAACAACGATGGTTTAGGTGACTTTAATTTTGTTTCTGTCTAGTTTGAACAGAGAGGGGGGCGGAGGTCTGCGCTCTCCAAGTGCCATTCTAGTATTAAAAATGAGGACAGAAGCAGCAGGTTAAATCACTGTCCATTTAACTTGAATAGAAGTTGGTTTATTATATTTTTTGTTAAATATTGCACTGCCTTGTATCATGAGGACTGAAGCAGAAGGGCCTAAAGTTGCACTTTTTATTATTTTCAAATAAAAGGTGTCTGTACTGTATTTGCCATTAATCGTTGTTTACTTGTTTATATCCATATTAATTAATCCCTGATTCCTTTACAAGAAAAACTTTTAGGAATCCTGACCTGCACTGTCCAGTATCCAGCTATTTATTTCATAGTCATAGTAATTTTTGGTGAAAAAAAGTTACTGTATCGAATTCAAATCATTGAATCGTATCGTATCGTATCGTATCGTATCGCTCTAGATGAGCCAGATATCGTCCTTGAATCGTATCTGATCGTTACACCCCCATATTCAACATAATACCTCATTATCTTAATGACATGCACATGTATATGTGACACAAAAAGGCAATTTATTATTTTTGCTGGTAAAAAATATGCTCGTCTCCTTGGCCGGGGAGTCAAAAAGTTAATTTCAGACACTGCTTGTGGAGCTGTAGTCTGGCATTACAGGGCTATCCGTGGGGGGTGGTGATTCCTCACAGCAGGAACTCTTACCCTTTTAGTAGCCCTCAGTTCATCATCCGCACAGTCGCTGTTTGCTCGTGGCTGCAGCAGGAAAAGGACAGAATCCATATGAAGCATATGTTTACCGTCACCACTGCAGCATCCATAATGCCTCAGCGCTCCTCCTCTCCTCTGCATCCCCTCCCCGCTACCTTCCGCAGGAAAACAGAGGTGGAAAATGCAATTTAGCATACAGCTGGAGATGTCAGTTTGTCTGTGAGACGAGTGTTGTGTTATGGTTGGTATTGATGGCTGCCAGTTTAGGGGATGAAAATGCACACGTAGGAGTGGAGGGGGGGTTGGGGTTGCTATAGGGTCTGAAATGGAGGGAGACGGAAAATCAGCATGCATGCAGTCTCCTGCCGTGCTCTGCATTTTCAACATGGAAAAAGCAGTGGGGTTGCCGTGGTAACAAATCCAGAATCGGCGCAGCACTCGGACCCCTCCACCCCGCATTCCCCCCCTCCTCCTCCTCGCTGGCCTCCTCCCAGGAGATCTGGAGCTCAGACCTCAGACCGGCCTACTTATGGGAGCAGGGATAAGGCTCGGAACAGGGATCATTTCCAAAGCTCCACACTCGATCCCAGAGCAGGATTGTGGGCCAGCAGAATCGGGTGCACAGTAGACCCAACCCCCCCGTCTTCTCCTCCTCTCTACTGCAGCCATTAACTTTCCATTGAACGCTCAGAAAGTGATTTGTGTCCACACAGTCTGCTGGATAGTAGGTCATATCCCGGTTATTTATGAGATGTTAATGTGCCCCCTCATAGCCCCATCAGATACAGTACATTCATAAGCGGGGATTCTGGATATTACCATGGAAACTGATTTACTGAGATTTACTGCAAAAAACCTACAGGGAATGGCCTGTCAGTTCATCCCAATGTTGGTGCCAGATAATCCAGATTTGTGCTTATCCCAATGATTGTAAACACATTATAGTGATTTTGTTTGTCCATAATAATATCAAGGCCACAACTAATGCTTGTGCTCATTATCAATCAATCTGTCCATTTTTTTTTTTTTTTGATTTATCCCGTAAATCTATGAAATGTCCACAATATTAGGGATGCACCGAAATCAACTTTTTCAGTCCTGATAGCGATACCTGGGCTTTGAGTATTGGCCGATACCGAGTACCGATCCGATACCGGTCTTTAATTAATAAGCTTTATGCGTCATTGTGAGGACGGGACTGGGATCATTCTTTTATGTGTAAGGCAACATCAGGCTTGACTTATACATTGCTTTCCTAACTTTGTTAGTGTATAACAAAATGTAACAAATAAATACATAGATATAAATTTATTGAAATAAATCGAAAATCAGCAACTTGCTAAAAAAATCTTCAAAATGAACAGGAATAACAATTCAGGTGTAAACCTTTTTATTGCAGCAACAAATTAGTCAAAAATTATTAAACAGGAATTAAAATTTCAGTCTATAATGTGTGTAGTATATAAACATAGAATTGAATTGAATAGATTGGCCCCATTGTCACCAATATCTGATCCAGCTATGTGAGTCAGTATTGGCCAGATATCTGATCTGGTATCGGTGCATCCCTACACTCCATTTTTCTATTGTAGATGGTTAGATGACCAAGCCGACTTTTTGTTTTTGGTTTGCAACTACTTCTTCTACTCTGTTTACTGGCGGATTACAGCCATGCGTAGCCTATAGCGCCAATTTATGACCAAACTACACTGTAGCCGATAAGCTGAGTTTATTCGCTCCAAACCAGTTGATGGCAATTCACCTGTTCTTTTTTGCAACATTTCAAAAGTTTGCTTAAAATTTGCCTGACACAATCTTATGGAAGCATGGCCATTGACTAACTGTATATAACTGTATATCAAGCGTGTCACTTGCTGCGGGAAGAAAGACAGGAAACAGTCGCTGCAAACTCTTAACTCTGATGATGTGGTTTCCTTCAGAACACCCTTCTCAACAGTGGAGAATAAATAGTTCTCCATCAGTGTACTGAGTGTACTTTGTCTATGTAGTGCACATGTTGCAAGCTGATGTAATGCTGCAGTGGGAGAATGGGTAACGCAGTGAGCTGTTCAGGAGACGACAGGCTGCTGAGTTGGACTGATGTGAAGCTGTTATGACAGTCGAGTTGACGTTCTGCCTCATCTCGGTTCCTGGATTAATTAGATTGATTCATGCTTGACTAAGAGCACAGAAGGGCAGTATGTATAAATGTAGACAAGACAAGATTGTTATGTAAAAATATATATTCTGACCAGTAACATGGCTGTAGTAGAGAAGAGAGCTCCATTCATTGTACTTATGACCCTGTAGATTTGCCCTATTTACCAAAATGAAACTTTAATGTTGTGACAAAGATTGCTGGACAGAATCAAACCAGGAACGTCACATCTACATGGTACTCATACTAAATCTAAACCAACAGGACAGCCCTGGATGCATTTTACTGTCATGTTACAAGGTTCTGGGTATTCAAGTTGAGACATTTCAGCTGCCTCACTGCTATCTGAAGCAGTGAATGTATGAAGTTTCCTTGTGCGGTTTAACTGCTCATGATCTACAGTTTAATATTTCGTCTTTGCACTGTCCCAGTTTGCTTTGGCCTTAAGCCCAGTTCAGACAGAGGGTTGCTGCTGTCCGCTGTGTGGAGGGAATGGGGGCAGGCTCACTGCCTCTTAAAACTCTGTGTACAAACTTTTTAAACCAGCCGCTGTAGCTCTAAACTTAAAGTATCTGGGGTGAGAAATAGGCCATGCAGCAGCGGATTTTCCAGTTTGGGCTGATGATTCTCCCAGTCTCCACTGCAATAGTCAACAACAATCTGTGAATCATTTGTTAAGTCGTTTATCAAGCACAAACGGCAAACAATCTTTGTTTCCAGTTTCTCAAATGTGAAGATTGCTGCTTTTCTTTGTTTCATATTGTTGTAAATTGAACATGTTTGGTTTGTCAGCTGCTGGTTGGACAAAACATGACCACGGACTCTGGGAACTTAAAGGCATTTTTCAGTATTTTATGACATTTTAGACTAATGGTAATGGAAGTAATAACCAACAGATGAATTAATAATAAAAAGAGTTGTTAGTTGCCCTTGTTATCCTCATCCTTTGTACAATGAAACTGACAAAATTAAGTTTAAATCATGGCTTTTTAAAGGTTCTCTATTCAATATCCAGAGCACTAATATAGCCATAAACAACTATTTACTGTAAAGATATAGAGGAGTAATGTCTACCTGAGCAGAGAGTGAAGTTGCTCTCCCTCTGTGTGTGTTGTATTCAGAGCTTCTCTGTGCTTTGTTGACATGGCCGGGCCGACCGCACGTGCCTTTTAGTGCATGTTAGTGTATATGAGCGTGCCCCACTGGCTAACTCATTGCCGCTGCTCTGCACTGCGCTCATACGGTGGTTACAGCTGATAAAACGTCCCAACTGACGCCGCCGTTGCGGAAATGTAGCAACCACCCTCTGGTTCCCTCCCTGGTTAACACTGTTAGCTCTGTCAGCAGTGTTGCCGTTGTTTTCACTGTTTCTGTTATTAGCGCCGGCTCCATGTCGAGAACCCTGCAGAGGCAATAGGGATGCTCCTAATCTCGCATTTAGCACCTTAAATAGTTTTTTTCTTTCCATACTGGCCAAGAAGTGATTCCTTTCCCTACCCACCGCAATTCCAGTGGATTTGATGGGACACAGTCCTCGTTCTGTGAAAAAATACATTCTTAAGATTAGCCATAGATAAAACAACAGTCTGAGTTACACAAATCAAATGGGTGTTTGCCAAAATGATTGACTTTTTATTTAAAAAAAAAAGAGGGAATTTTATTCTAAAAAGACTTTGGAAGACCCCCACTTGATTTGTCACTGCTAAAGCCTCATATTTCCTTGCTAAATTTTTTATGTATTTTTGACACAGAATGAGAACTGTAGGTTTTGTCCCCCATCAATTACAGTGAAATCACACATCTCTTTGCAGCCCGTATGGACAGGAAGAAGAGTTACAGTGACCAAAAACTGGTTAGATGTAGTATAGCTAAGTGAGTATTGTTTTAAGAAAGAGCCTATCTTTCAATTGATGATTCAAATCATGACATTTCGAGGGCAGCCTTGGTTTCAGCCGTACCTTGTTCTGCTACCATGTTCTCATTATTTGGCACTAGTGACCGTGTGAGTATGTTGTTGCAGTATTCAGGTTATGACTGATATTTGGAAGACAAAGGATGTCAGTAGGGAATAGCTGACAGGCAGCTAGCCCTGCGGGGCTGTACTACTCATGTGTTTTCATGTCTGGCTTTACTCATCGTCGCTGACACACAGACAGACTCTTGTCCAGATCTGCAGTAGTAGTGGAGTCATGATCTCTACATTGAGGTCACAGGGAGAGGCTGCTTGTAATCTGCTCCTGCCAAACATTGCCAAATATCTTGATGTCTTGATTTGAACTCTTTTTCTTCTCTCACACACACACCGGCTGTCTCTAGCTCTCACACTCTCATGTACACAGTAAATGCAGCTGGAATGTGTGATGTGGACTCGATGCGGCCCAGACTAGTCCTGCTCCATTCAGTAGCAAATCCCCCTGGTTTAGGATTTGCTTTTACAGTCCGGTGTGCCAGGGACCGTACTCTAAACTCAGCCGTAAGAATCTCTCACCAACTTGTCATGTTTTCCCAGCAGGAAGAATGTAAAGTAATGTGCCCGAATGAGCTGAGTCATAATTAACGTCAGAGTGCTGATCTGTCCTCGTCAGATACCTGGTAATCTAACAGCGTCTTTGATTTCACTCTTGATGTGGGATTGTGAAACATGGCTGCAGGCGGATGAGGTGTATTCTTTTGAATCAAAGGCAATTTACATTACAGATTTTGTCCGTGAAATGTCAAGGCCTGAATCAACACTACAGCTCACAGATAGTGGTGGTAGAGTAGTCTTCTGTATCTAAAACAAGCTGTATCTATTGTTATCATTGTCTTACATGGGTTACACTCAAATGTCTTGTTTTATTTGGCATCCTCAGGCCTCCCCTTCCCGAGAGCTCCATGGAGAAAATGAAGCGGTTCAAGCGGCGTCTCTCTCAGACGTTACGAGGCAGCCACACCATCGACGAGTCGCTGTCTGAGCTGGCAGAGCAGATGACCATCGAGGAGAACGGCCTGAAGGACAGCGGTGAGTTTTAGAAGCAGTTTGTACTACTTGATGCGTATTGAGCATTGAGCATAGATTGTATACAGTAGGGCTGCACGATTATGGCCAAAATAATAATCACGATTTAGTTTGATCAATATTGAGATCACAATTATTTATCACAATTATCCCTAGATTTGAGGGGAAAAATATTTTTATTGCAACTTCACTCACGCTGAAGAACTTCCACACTGACGACATGAGTGTGTGTGCGTGTGCGTGCTGTGTGTGTGCTGTGTGTGTGTGCTGTGTGTGTGACGTGCATGTTGATTTACAATATTTATAGGTATTTCATAAAATTACATATACAGGGATAGAGGCTGGTACACATATCATTCACTACTACATTCATAGGTCTTTGTTATGTAAGTGTTCCGTACTTGCTTTATTTAAGCATGACAAGACGATTATATATATATATATGGGTAAATCTGCAATGCTCACATAATGTTTGGCTCTTGGTACATAGAGGCAGCGTTGGTGCTGCTGGAGAACAGTGGTGAGTTCTAAAAGGCTACATCAGTTATGGATTTTAAAACTTTTACTGCAGTTGAATGACTTTTTTATCTCCATCGCTAAGTGAATAAGGGACACTGTAGTCTAACCATTATCAACCAAGACTGCCGTCATGACTCAGGGCTTTATTCAAACACCAGACTGACGTGTTGAATTTCCACCATGTTTATGTAATGAAGTGCGTGTCTGAAAAGGGATTTAGTTGCTGCATTTTAATGGACTACATTTATATAGCACTTTTATCCAAAGCCAAATCCGAATATTATCTAACACTAGAATTTGAAAGTAGACGGAGTTAAACAGCTGAATATGTTATCGGGTTTCTGCAAAGTCTACTCTACGCTTCAGCTCGCTGTTGGCGATACACCAACAGAAGTTTTAGCTTGATGATTGGATATTTCTTACTTAAATACTTATAGTATCCATAGTCAGTGTATTGTCTACAGTAGATGGTGGTCAGCACGGAAATAAAGCAATGTACTGCTGTGGACGGGGGCAGCAGAAAAACGTATCTTAGCCACCTAAAAAAAATCAATTTCAGCTTAAGCGTACACTATATTTCCCTTCTCCCTTTCTGACAGGGAACTGAAGCTGTTATCTATACTCTCTTCAAAGTCACCAGACTCCATTGATTAAAAACAGTAATTTTACCTCTCAGAACACGGGAGTTGCTAGTCTACCACTGCCTCCATCGGTTAGTTTGTTTGTGTTTGTGTGAATTTGGTGAACCTGAACTAACCTTTTAAGAGCGCTTTCACAAGCCAACATTTAGTCCGCATTAATCGAACTCTGGTCCAGTTCAACCTCTGGTGCGGTTTGTTTGGGCAGTTGTGAACGCAGTTAGCGTACTCTGGTACGGACCAAAACAACTGGTCTGAGACCGCTTGGGAGAGGTGGTCTTGGTTGGTCGGACTAGCCAAACAGACTAAGGCTTGTGAAAATGCCACTGATTAATGGTACATATCCACAGCCTCCGTCCCTTCCACGCTTCCCATTCATTGTCTATGTAAGCAGCCGTGCAATGCATTCTGGTAGAGTGGTGGCGCGATTAAACTTTTAAAAGTTTAGGTCTAAGCTACTTTATGCAAATCACGGACGTCCGACTCGACTCGCCCTCTCTGGAAACTCCTAAGAAACTTTTAAACTAAGTGTTGTCGATTCAAACTAAAGTCAGATTCAGCAACTGCATGGATTATTGAAAGTGTATGAGCAGCAGCCCACAAGGGAAAGCGTTCAATCAGGTGCCAAGTGTCTTGTGTCTAATGGCAGCCCATCAAGCGTCCAATACTGGGAAGCAAAGCGATCCCTGGTGATAAAAATGCCCCCATGGACATGTACCATAAGGATAAGCACCTCATACAACCCCACTTCAAAAAATCCGAACTATCCCTTTAAGCTGTTACGTACCTCCAAGCCTTGGAAATCTAGTCACTTGACATTGACTATTCAGAAAGTTAATGTGACATGTACAGAAACAACTTCACAGATCTATATCGTCTGACATGACTTTATTTGTCACTGCAGACACACTCTGTTCCACACTTAACAGATACTGTAGTTGGTTGCATCATTCATCTGGATCCTACTGAAGGTTGTGGCCTTCAAGGCGTCAAAATAAAAAGCAGAGTGGCAGAGCGGCTTATCTCCACTGATATTCACAAAATCTGCCGGGAGCGAGGGAGGGAGCATGACTCGGTGGACTACCACATTGTTGCCATGGCGCTCAGGATCTGGAAACATTCTGGAGTTTCCATGACATTGCCACGGCAACTTGGATGACTTGGTGAAACCAGCCAGGCATCTTGATGCATTTTTCCCCTCCTTTTTTTTTTGCATCTTTCAACTCTTCTTCCTCTCTTTTGGCCACCCAGAGGTCCCATTACCCCCCAGCTTCTTTCAGGCCTGTCCTCAGTTTTCCCCTCTTGTCTTTTGTCCAAATGAGAAGTTTTTTCCCCCTTTTTCAATCAATCAGATCGTCCAAGTCCGCCCACCCCCAACCTCCCTCTCCCCACCTCCCTCTGAGAACTAACTGGGCTTTGCAAAGAGCTTTTTGTGTAGTGATTAACACCAGGTTTGGCCAGAGTGTTCTGTGCTTGGTGAGTGGGGACACAGAGTCATGCTGTGTTTGTGTGTTTGTGTTTGTGTGTGTGTGTGTGTGAGGGGATTTTATCAGCCTGTGTAACAGTAAGTAGGGTAGAGAGGAGACAGAATGGAGTAGCCAGATGAGAAGTGATCTGAACTCTGTGATTGGGGAAAGCGTTCTGGTCCTGATCTGATTATATAACACTTATAACTCAGGGCAGCAGCAGCTGCAGAGAGATAAGGGAGAGGTGGCATAAGGGGCGGGAAATTACTAGTGGTGGGAAAAAAATTGATTCACATTTGTATCGCGTTTTTTTTTTTTTTTTTTTTACAATTTAGAAATTGTTTTTCTTAATGCTAGAATCGATATATTTGCTTCATTTGAGTCTATGCGGAGGTAGAAGGAAGTTACCGCTTTTATTGTTGTAGTCAGAGTAACGTGTTGTCATATCCAGATCTGCGAGCCAAAACGAAAAAGTAGAAAATGACGAAGGGTCCGCCTGGATACAACCTGCACCCTCACATGTTAAATCCAAAGTGGTAAACACTTCACATACAGTAAAGTATGGAAACACTTTGGGTTTCACACATTGCCAGGAAAAGCAGAGCTAGACATGATGGCTAAACCTGTCCTCGTGGACAGGAAATGTTATCGCGTTGCGGTCAATCAGCCGTCACTCGTATATCCGTGGTCAAATCGGCCGACGCTACAACTGTAGAGCACCCAAATACTGACATTTATGTTAAATGCATTCAAACGGCCCCGATGGAGCTGACCATGGATGTTTAAAGAGAACAGAGCTGACGGGAGAGCTAGAGAGAGATCTAACGACGGATTTGGCGATGTTAGCGGAAGTATACACGCGTGACTACGTCCGGTTTTCAAAACAAGGTGTTAAGAAAGTGAACTGTATATACAAAATACATATTTGGAAATAAGATTGAATGGATTATATTCACCAGAAGTATAAAACATTACATGTCCCTTATAAATTAAAAAGGAAATACCACTAATTTGTGAGGGAAATATTTATATATTTTTAGTCTTTGATTTTTGGGTTACTGGAAAATTTTTTATAAATAATGCCTGACAATGACTGATATATTTGACTTCAGGACATCTCTGACTACATACATGCTGAAAAACAAACATTTTACTGTATTAATTTATATCTTTTCCAAAGTAAAACTCCCTAGAAGTGTATGATTCAACCTTTTTCCCCATGGTCTAGTGTTAAAAAAGTTAACAAAAATCGCAGTACTTGTAGAATGCAATACTTAAAAATCACAATACATATAGAGTACGGTCTAGACTATAGAGTACGGTCTGATCTGCTCTATATAAAAAGTGTCTCGAGATAACTTCTGATATGATTTGATGCTATATAAAAATAAATTGAATTGATTTGAATATCGAACCGGCAACCACGTATTGTGATAGTATCGAATCGGGAGATAGGTGAATCATCCCGGCCCTAGATATTACATGGTGGCTGTGTATATGTTTCTATTTTCATAGGAAATGCCTCATTGGTGTAGAAGGGATTGTTGATGATGTGTGCAACAAAAATACAATAACAAAAATAACAAATTGAGGACATGTCTTGTAATATAGGACACACCAAATGTCCCAAAGTTTTTATGTCGGTGCTTACAAAACGGTTACGTAGTGACATCTGTTTTTTTAGGTTAACAAGACACGCACGCACACAGCACTCTGAATCAGCCTGAACCTTGTGAGCTTAATTTTGTAAATAAGATTTAAGTCTAAAAAATGGACTGAGAATTGGTTGACCCTGGAAACTAGAAGCCAGACTAATCAGAAAGCGATTGGGGGTGGTGGGGGTTTAGATGGTGACGTGGATAGCCTCCTCTCAAACCTCTCAAATCTTGTTCAGTATTTATTATTAGGAATAGCGGATATAAAATGAAGCATGACTCTGCAACTACATGTCTTATTTCCTACCTCGGATTTATTCAAGTTTAAGTTAGATTTGACAGCCCTGTTTTTCCAGCTTGAAAATCAAAGCCAATGGTTGATGACAGCCCAGTCAGGGGCGCATTTATCTAATCGGGTGTGGGAAGGGTTACCGTGATGTCTCCGTGAGGTAGAGCACATTCAGTCATCTATTATACAGCCCAAAACAAACACCCTCTGAGGCCAGCAGGACTACAGTGCCTGAAACAAAATGTTAGTGTTGGCTTTGTAAGTCTAACTTAATGAAAAACATGATATTTTTTTATTATGACCTTCAGAACACTTAAAAGGTATGGGGTTAAACTTTTCCATTAATAAAAATTAGGGATCCACCGATACCGGATTGGGTATCGGTGACATTGGGGCTGATCTATTCAATTCAGTTCTATGTTTATGTAGTATACACATTACATACTGGAATTTGATTCCTGTTTAAGTTTTCACTAATTTGTTGCCACATTAACAATATTTACACTTTGGTAATTCCTATTAATATTGAAGATGTTTTAAGCTTGATGTTGCCTTACACATAAAAGAATGATCTCAGTCACTTCCACACACTGAGGTATACAGCTTATTGATTAAACACTATCGGATCGGATGGTATTGGATCGGTACTCGGAATCGGCCCATGCTCAAACACCAGGTATCGTTATCGATATCGGGACTAAAAAAGACGTATCGGTGCATCCTAATAAAAATGGAAAGAAATGTAGGATCTCAAACCATTCAACAAAAACGGCAACTGAAAATGACCATCATTTCAAAATATAACAAAGACAGACAATGTGAAATGTGAAAGAAAAACTATGATTCGCAAACCAAAAATGTTGTGAAAACACAAAACAAAAGACAGGCAATACAGTCACGCTGAAGCTGTGATTCTAGATGCTGTGTGTGTGTGTAATGAATAACTGGAGAGAAATGTCTGTTTTTCTATCAGATAAAACACCCAATCAAAGTATTTCATAACACTGATGTAAGAAATAAAAGTACCATCAGAATAATCCGGTGTTGCCATCAGTCAGTCCTACTTGTTGATTTCCAACATTGCTCCCAGTGCCTAATAAAACCAGAGATATTAAAGGGATCGCTACCGTGGCTACTGCCCTTTGTTCCCATTGTTGCTTCAGACATATGATATGACGATAAGCCTCTACACACTCTAACCACTCCGCCTCTGTTTGCATGTTTGGGTGGAGGGTTCACCATATTAAAGGAATACTTTACCCACACAAAGATCATTTGTGTATTTATTTCTCACCCCATGTTACCATGAGGCCGTGTTTAACAACAGCAAAACTATATCAAAACATCTGTTTACAAACTCTCACACAATTTGAGCAGTATAATTCAAGTCTCATTCTAATCATATGCTCATTACGTGCCAAACACATGCGTCACACATTGCTAAAATCTTAGTGTAACTGTATAACCTTATTTTAATCATGCACATAAAATGTACTAAATCGGCTAAAAACGTCCTGTTTTCAGAGACAAACCAATGTGCTCCATAACAATCTTTCTTTTATGTTACTCTTTAACTGTTATGTCTCGTCCTAATCTTCACTGCTCTTATTGCACATGTCCTACAGTACAACTCTGTCTGTCTGAGCTCCGTCCGCCTGTTAAACAGCTTCTCTAGGGCTCCATTTTCTCCTCACTTTCACTGTTGGCGTCTTCGTTGGTGCTACTCTATACACTATAAATCTTTCACCACTGTCAGCTCCATTCTTGCAATTGGACAAATGCTCCTCTGTCAGTGGATTTAGACCAGTTTTACACTCTTTTCTCCAGACAAAATACACTGCTGACACTGGATGAGAGAACAGACCACATTGTAACAGCCCCAGCTCTGTTTACAGTTGGGTAACCCTTGTTTCATTGGGAGGCTGCAGGAATGTGATATTCTGGACAAATTAAAGCACATAAAGATTAGATTGCATCAAATCATGTTGGTTTTCATAAAGTTTTTGTATAGCCAGGACAAGTACTGTTACGAATGATGATCATTTTTAATGATGTTTTCAGGTGTCCTAAAAATATGATGATCACATTAAAATTCCCGTTATTTTCATGTATATTTAACACATTTCAAAACTCTACACTGTTGATTTAGAGTAAACAATCTATTGTATAATCTATTGTATAACAATTCCTTCATCAGTCTTTTACTTTCATCATCTCCGTGTCGTTGGTTCTCTTGTATTCATTTGTGTTTCCACAGTTCTTTGTTCTCAAACAACCTGTTTTCTTCTGTTTCTCACTCTGTTTGACATTTTTAGTTTATCCATTTTAAACCTGTGAAAAAGAAAATTCAGTGTTGTTGTTGTTCAAGTCCATTCATGGAAACACACTTAATGTGGAATAATATTTGTTCAGCATGCAATTTACTATCTCACTAAGTCACAGCAGTTTACTGACATAACACGTAAATCTAACCATCAGTAGATTACGAGTTGAAACCCCTTATGTAACTGTGATTTATTTTATGCAGTCTGGTGTTATGCTATGTAACCAGTAATGTATAGTGAGTTCATCAGAAAGCTTTTAGACTGCAAAATGCCTGAAATCGTCACCAACTTCCATTTATCATTAAATAGTTAATGAACTTTCAGCCATTTTAATTGATGCCTACTGAGATTTGAAGTTTGTGAATGGTTGGAAAACTTCATTTTTTTATAGGATTCAATGTTTCTGTTACCAGTTGCACTCATTCAGTCACAGACAGACTCATATGCTTGCTCTGTCATTTTTTTGTCAGATTTGTCATAATTTAAAAAATAAAATGTTGTGTCTTCTTCCACAGAGCCCATAGTGAGGAACGGTCGTCCTCCGTCGGCCCACAGCGTCCACTCCTTCCTCCACCAGTACACAGGCTCCTTTAAAAAGCCGCCGCTGCGACGGCCTCAGAGCGTCATCGGAGGAGGCCTGGGCTCTCTCATGGTCATGCCTCGCAACGGCAGTCGCCTCGGTGAGACACACACACACACACACACACACACACACACACACACACACACACACACACACTCACTCACACTTATAACATCCACACACACACAAACAGGCTGTGATCACATTTGATATTTGTCTTTCCTGTGACTTTAAACGGAGGATTAGTACAGGAGGTTTATTTAAGTTGCTGCAGTGGCTGTTATTTCAGATGTTAATTTAAAAGTTATGTTATGTTAAATTAAAAGTAGTCCACATGTAGAATATGTAAAATCCTTGTATTCCACATTTCTACAGAGTCAGCTGAGCCTACACATGCACAGAGTGATGTATTATGTGTTTAAACAAACCACTGCTAGAGGCATATACTGTATTAGCGCAGGCACGCACATAAATATCAGTACAATCCTTCCAGTGTTACCTTCAGTCACACAATAAGCCATTTGTTGAAAAATGAGACTAAAAATAATGACTTTGGACACTAACAGCAGACCGGCAACTTGGATCCCCAACCCAGATACAATATTTAAATTCATAACACTCCCTAATATGAAGCATGACGCCTGGAGGAAATGGCACCGTGTTTGTTTAAGGCATGCGAAGATTACAGTGTGATGTATGGATATGTCTTGTAAGGCCCCGTGGCGATGAAATAAATGAAATCTATCAGTCAAACTTATTAGACCTAATACACTTCTTGTGTATATCTTGTGTTCGACACAGCCAGGAGCTTGATAAGAACAGAGGGGCTCGTAAAAGTGTCTAAGAGAGTGTTTTTCTTTCCTGTTGAAGTCATCAGCCGGTGTTTCCACAGACCTGCTCCATCTGTCGACCTCTTATCCTATTTGTCTTTCTTCCTCCACTCCAGATATCGTCCATGAGAACCTGAAGATGGGGTCAGACGGGGAGAGTGACCAGGCGTCGGGGACTTCCTCCGATGAGGTGCAGTCGCCCACGGGTGTTTGTCTGCGTAACCGAGGGAACAGACGCATCTCTGCAGAGGTGGGGATTGTTTCTTTCACATTTCATTCATCCTGGCATAACCTTTTAAATGATGGATGGGTGTTATGAGTCACTACCACCTTTTAACGTTTGAATACGTTACTATTATGAATCATCACACATTTATTCGTCAGCCTCCGCTTTACTGTTGAAGGTATATTTTGATTAAAAGTAAATGATAATGAACATAAGATAATAGACTTTATGCAGTAATTGGTATTTAATGGCATGTGCATTACAGCACCGTGCTATTACTCAGCGTAGGCGAATTCTCGTAGTGTGTCATGAACATGCTGAAGTCCTCAGCTGCCCACAAAATCTCAGCAGGGGACACACACACATATGCACACAGTGACTCCACATACTGTACTGTAAAATCTGTTTTATAAAGGTTTCCCAGCTGCTACTGTACCTCCCACCCAACCCCCTTTCTCACTTTACTTTACACACACATGCACACACACTGAGTCGGTAAAGGACAGGCAGATTTTGACATTCCTCTGGTGGTAACATAATGTCAACACATTATGGAAAGACTTCTCGCTGTCATTATTATTTTGTTGGTGTTGTTGTCTAAGAGGGGATTTAATTTTACCACAAGCATCTTTTGAATCCAGGGCGTGTGATTTTGCACATATTAAATAAAGTGCAGCGTCGTTGTTATCCCAAATTCATAGGGCTGGGCAATATGACGATATATATATCTATATCTATATCTATATCTATATCTATATATATATATATGTATATATATATATATATATATATATATATCTCGTCAAACTAATATAAAAATGTTTATCTTTTCTATCGCAATATAGGCTAGGCACATATTTATTTATTTTTTTTCTAATTTCACTTAAAACTTATGCTCATTTATCACTCAAGTTCTTAAAATGAGAAAATACTTTTCATTTGTCAAGTATTTAATTCACACAGGAGTAAACAAAATAGGCTTTACCATGTGGTTATTTCATATTAAATTATTATTTATTGAATCACCAGAAAACATGGTATATCGTTATGTATGTCATTATCGAGG
>CAKAOI010039390.1:0-45091 GCA_916701655.1 Sebastiscus albofasciatus
ATGACCCAGTCCAGCTCCGCCACGACCCAGTCCAGCCCCACTACGACCCAGATGACTTCAAACACTGGTTCCACGACCTCCATGATGTCCACCAGTCCGTCATCAAGCCCCTCTGGTATGTTTTGTTCCACTAAATAATAAGGTGTTAACTTCCCAGGCTTTCTTTTTCCATGTGTTCATTTTTATTTTTCTGTCTTTCCATTAATGTTGTATAGCGTGTTTCCCTTTTAGCCTCTCAGCTTGATCATGCGCCTTTCATCTACATTTTATATCATGCATGTTTATGGCTCAGTATCCACCACTACCACCCATTCACACGCAACCATGACTACCTCCGGGCGGTCAGAAATCCCCACAAAGTCTGGCACCAGCACAGCCACCACTGCCAATTCTGTATCTTCAACTTATTTCACCACTTACAATTCAATCAGTGCTAATCATTCAGGAACCACCTCCACCTCTTCTACAGCCATGACCCAGTCCAGCCCCACCATGACCACAAATGGGACCAATTCTCCCACCTCCGTGATTGGTTCAACAACCTCAATGATGCCCACCAGTTGGATATCAAACTCCACCGGTATGTTTTTATCACCAACTAATTAGGTGTTAACTTCCAGGGCTTTCTTTTTCCACGTAAAAAACATTATTTTTATTTCACTGTCTTTCCCTGTCTTTGATTGTGATATCCATCTTTTTTCCGCAGGTGTCACGAATGGAACCACTATGTATTCCACTACAATTAGCATGGCAAGTCCACCTTACTAAAGAGATGTGTTATGTTGTATAGCGTGTTTCCCTTTAGCCTCTCATCTTGATCGTGCAACTTTCATCCCTCTCAAACACAGATGTACTGCCCCTCTTTCAACTGTAACTACTCCGACTGCTATGCAATGTACACCAGGGAGAATGATATCGCATGTGCTGCTGGTGTCTGCTGGTGTCAGGTAGGAAACTGAGCAACTGAGGCAACTAAGCAATAGAAATATGTAGTGGTATCTCTAAGTAACTAAAAGTAAAAGCTAATAATCCTTTTTTATACTCTTTACACTGTTACTCATTATAATGTAATGAAGTATTGTATCTTGCTATATACAGTAATCAATGACATTTATAGAAAGAAAAAAAAGGCAAAAGCGAGTAAAATGCGTCTTCTAATGTGTCATTCGGCAACGTCTCAGGTTTGTAGACAGACGGACATGTACTACACTGTTGGCTGCGTCGCCTCCTGTGCTGATAGTTGCGTCAACGACTCTCAGACCAACTGCTCTGTGAAATGCTGCAATTCCACTGGCTGCCTCAATAGCACTCTTGAATCCATGATGATGACGACAACCACAGGTAAACAGATTCATCTTTAATATCCCCATTTTATGACTGTCATCATTGTTTTATTTATTTAATCATCCTCACATTGTCCTTACAATTGATTACATTTTATCTAGGGCTGTCAATCGATTTAAAATATTTAATCGCATGATTGTCCATAGTTAATCGCGATTAATCGCAAATTAGTCACACATTTTTTTATCTGTTCAAAATGTACTTTAAAGGGAGATTCGTCAAGTATTTAATACTCTTATCAACAAAACAATGACAAATATTGTCCAGAAACCCTCACAGGTACTGCATTTAGCGTAAAAAATATGCTCAAATCATAACATGGCAAACTGCAGCCCAACAGGCAACAACACCCGTCAGTGTGTCAGTGTGCTGACTTGACTATGACTTGACCCAAACTGCATGTGATTATCATAAAGTGGGCATGCCTGTAAAGGAGAGACTCGTGGGTACCCAGAACCCATTTTCATTCACATATCTTGAGGTCAGAGGTCAAAGGACCCCTTTTGAAAATTGGCCATGTTTGTCCTCGCTAACATTTAGCGTAAGTTTGGAGCGTTATTAATCCTCCTTCGAGACAAGCTAGTATGACATGGTACAAATGGATTACTGGAGATTTTATAGTTTCATATGATACCAGTATCTCCACTCTAGCTTTAAAACTGAGCCCGCCACAACATAAAAATCACAAGTTGCTTTAATGTGTTAAAGAAATTAGTGGCGTTAGAATGAATTTGCGTTATTATCGCGTTAACTGACAGCCCTAATTTTATCTCATGAGTCATGACTGCTTGTTTACAGGCGTTCACTTTTAGTTTGCAATTTGTTTAATATTTTACTCTTTTCTTTTTTCATGATTTTAGTAATCCCAACCACGATGATGACAACAACACCCACCCCAGCCACTACAATGACCAATCCGCAGACAACAGCAGATAAAGTAAGATCAAAAGGCTTCATATGTGACTGTGTGCTGGCGTGTGAATGGATGCATGTGTGCGAGCAGAAGGCCAGAGAGTTGTGTGTATCACTATAATTAGTTCATTCTGTCTCCTCTTGGTCACCTTGTCTCAGACGGTTGGCCACAAATTGTCTTTGTGACAAACAGTATACATCAGGTCCGGTGTGAGATTCGTATCATCTTTTCTTCTGTGTTGTTTTTGTTTTCAGGGAAACAAATGCCATAAAGGTATATGTACCGGTACAAACTGCTACACAAGTTTTATAGTAGCCCAGACATGCTCCTCCTCAGAGCCACACTGTCAGGTGAGAACTGATCACTGTTTAACCCTCTGGAGTCCAGGTGCATTTTGGTTCATTTTTGCCGGCTTTCTATGCATTCATTTGTGTCTTTGTTTAGCACCTTTTAAATTGGCCTTACTCCAGACTTTTTCACAACGTTCACTATTAGTAAACACAAATACTGCAGAAAATGAAAGGAAAAAACTATAACCACAATCAGAAATACTTTATTAATCCCCAGGGAAAATTGAGATGTTACAGTTGCTCTTATATAAATAAAAGTATAAAGAAATATAAGAAAAATAGAAATAAAAGAGTATGTAACATGTAAATAATGTACATAATGCTACAATATGTAACACAATATATGTAGATAAATATAAATAATTAAAAAATGAGATATGTGCATCAAACACATAAATATGGAAATAAAACATAAAAACAAAAAATGCTGAGAAGTGGGATTTATTAAGTGTGTTCAATATAAATGCAAGAACAGTATAAATAAGAATTAAGTAAAAAATACTTCAAATATACAGTATACCTGCAGTATTAATGACAGTGTTGCACAGTTAAATTATTGAACAATTTATTGTAGCGTTTAATCAGTATTGCTCAAAGCTACAATACTATTTATTTACATGTAAAGTGATTTTCATTGAAAGTCTATGTATGCCTGTAAATTACCGAACATATTAATGATTCATAGTTTATAAATTCTTTCAAAAATATTTGACGTCTACAGACACAAATGATATACTGTGTGAAAGCCTCCCATCAGCACTTTCAACTTTTCTCAGCTTGTCTCTATAGACCTTTTCGTTGCCCATCTGTTGCTAGGGCAACAGCTTACTTTCTGTCAGCTACTGCATTAACAAACATTGCAACAGGAAATACAGAGGGGCCCATATAGAATGTTTGTGTTGTAAAGTTTGAAAAGGTCTATGTGATAAATAAATCGACATATGTTACGAAAACATACTCATATTTAGACTTTCAACCACTTGTACTGTAGGTCCTGCACTGCTCCTTCTCACTCACTATTATTTTTGCAGCTGAAAAAAGAGACCATAGATTCCAGTTTGCAGTGGACAGCAGGTTGCACCACCAACTGTTCTGGCAAAACCACGTGCGAGACGGCAACTACACCTCCATGTCATCTAGAGTGCTGCAACGCCACTATGACCTCCTGCCTTTGGTTGAATGGTACAAAGAATGTCCCCAATTTTGCCACAAGAGGTCCTCATCTTCACACAGAATTGATGGCGTCCTTACTTTGCCTGCTCGCCATCACTTTGCTGCTGTGAGCAGACTGAGTAGGAGCTGGCTCAGCTGCTGTGTGGGTCATTAGGTAATCAAAGCTTTGTGTAACTCTCAGTCCCTCCAAAAAATAAAGCTTAGCAGTGCAGAGGTTATTACACCCATTTATCTCACTGATATTCATATGTGATTGTAATGTATATATGTATGGAATAATGTAAAGCCTCAGTTACAATGTTGATTTTGTTTCTTGTTTTATTCAAATTTCCCAATCACGTTTTTATATCTGGTTCAAGACCAACGGAAAAAATGGCTTTGAACAGTATTTCTGAATGGAAAAACTATGTCAACTTCAGAATCAAGAAAAACATGCCAGACGCAACTCAGTCTTCACTTCACATTTAAGGTGCAAACCTTCCAGAAATCATTTCAAATAGCTAAACACCTTGTGATTTGTTTGAGCCATGACCTTGCCAATAACTAATTGAATTATGATGCTGTCTTCTTAAAGGAACAGTGTGTAACATTTCGGGGCATCTATTAGCAGAAATGGAATATAATATTCATAACTATGTTTTCATTAGTGTATAATCACCTGAAATTAAGAATTGTCGTGTTTTCGTTATCTTAGAATGAGCCCTTCATATCTACATAGGGAGCGGGTCCTCTTCACAGAGTCCGCCATGTTGCTCTTCCATGTTCCTACAGTAGCACAGAACAGACAAACCAAACACCAGCTCTAGAGAGAGACATACGCGTTTTTGCGTTACATGAAAGCCACCATAGTTCTCCGATACGCTTGTGAAACTGCGGTAATGTGAGGCGCAGAGTGCAAAACCACCGCCTGACTTCCATTGCTCCTAAAATTGTACTATAAGTTGTTATTATGGTAAGGATGACCTCTGAGCAAGGCAAACGGCGTTACCACGGTTTTGCACTCACGTTACCACAGTCTTAGAAAGGGAGGAGTGAGAGGACAAGTACTCAGTTGGTTGCAATCTGCAACCACACCACTAGATGTCGCCAAATCCTACATACTGTACCTTTAAAGAAAGCCCAAAACATTTTTTGTTTGTCTCACTTTAAACAAATTGTAAACATATTTTAATTTTGAATTGGTGAGTGAGCCTAAACACAACATTTTATGTTAGCACAGTTATAAATGTTTTATTACCAAAACCTCTCCCTAGATTATCATCTCTTCAAGCCATTGTGAGAGTGACGCGGCTATGACTCTATTATGCACTTTATGAAACACAAAGCTGTTACAGGGTGTTGTGAAGGTTTGCTGAAGCATTTATGTACATGTAATCATAATGAAATGTGCAACTCAGTACTTTTGGCTACTCTTTGTCTTATATTTTTGTGAATCGTGAGTTGGATGTCTATACTGTGTGGTTTACAGAGTATATTTTAAGGTATAATGGTGTCATGTAAATGTTAAATAAAATAAGAATTGTTACAATTTATTCTAGTTTTGTGTACTGTGTGAAATATAACTGTGCCTAAAGATGAAGTGAATCTAATAAACTATATGTCAGATAAATCTACATTTGATTTAGTCACATTTTTGCCATAGAAAGAGGTGAAAGGTGATGACATTTCTAGTGGCTCATAGTGGCAAAAAGGCCCACAAAATTGCAATAGGATTATTTTTATCATGAAATGTTTAGTCCTGTGAATTTTTTTTTTTTTTCCCTCGATGTTGTCCACTTTTCTTAAACCAACGTGATCAATCAAGTGATTCCTCACATTTTTATATTTATAATTCTGAGTATGGGCTAAAATATCTCAATATGTCAATTCCTGGATTTTTAGTCTGTATAAATATATATATTATATACAAAACAAAGTTTGCTAGCCCACTAAACAACAAAACTGACCCAAAAATGCAGTATTTCCACTGTCATTTTAAACTGAATAAATATATGTCATGTTGGTTTTAACTTAAACAAAAGTTACTTTCACCTCATTCCATAACACCTGGTCTCCTTTACTGTAGTACATTCAGAGATGATTTCCCTCTACACCACCCCACACAGATTTGATCAAATACAATAACTCAAAATAACCCACAATATACCTCCTCAACATTGCCTATCATGGCAGGCTCTCCCCCCTCTCTCCCTCCCCCAATTGTTTGTCTGGTCTTTTCGTTTTGTTCTGTTTTGTTTGTTGATGTTTTATACTGTGCTATCTTGTAAAGTACTGTAATATGTTATTAAAGCAAAAATTAAATTAAAAAAATTTTAAAAAATTAAACAAAAGTCCACTTAAACTGAATTGACCTGATGGCTTTGATATAATAACTTTGTAGAAATTGGGACTCGTGCTCTAATGTAGGATATAATCCTCTTTGGATCAAAACGCCTCGAGGCCTAAATCCAAACCAAACTGAGCTGATGACAGCCCAGGTGTGACGTCACCGCGGCTGCACACAGATCAGTGCGTGGCAGTCAGTCAGACTGGGTCGGGCCAGCAGCTGGGTGGAAGGAGAAGAAAACATCTGGATCGAAAGGGAATAATGTCGGATTACACGAGGAACCCCTGAAGAGTCTCTCCCCCTGTTGCTGCTGCATTTAGAGAGATATAAGTGGAGTTACTGGAGTCTCCTTCGGGTATTCGTGGAGGAGTTGTCACGCAACAAGTCTTCACTATGGATCAGTCCGTCGCAATACAGGAAACTTTGGAAAGGGAAGAAAACTGCATCATAGTATCCTTTTGCAACGTTCATTTGTGGATTATCAGGACTTCAAACAGAGGATTATTACCTGCTGCACACTAAACATGTTGAAGAATACCAGAGCTCGGAGAGAGAGAGAGAGGGAGAGGGAGAGGCCTGTATAAGATTAAATCACATGGTTTGACATCTATGTGAGTCAATATTAGCATATGACCTCGGTCAGGCTGTGATTTCAATCCAGACAGTGTATTTACAGCGGGTGTATAGTTTACAGCACTCGTGTAGATTTAGTCGGGTGTGACTTCCCAGGGATTTGTGCCAACAGTTGTAGTGACACCTTTCAACCACTAGATGGAGACTTTGTGTCACCAGCTGCTACTTTCTCATATAGGCCTACTGCATATAGGTCTACTGCATATGGGTTTACTGCATATGGGCCTACTGCATATGGGTCTACTGCATATGGGTCTACTGCATATAGGCCTACTGCATATGTTGCTACTGTAGGTGGTGGTGAAAGAAGTATAGATTCTTATAGTAAAATCAATCAATCAATCAATACTTTTATTGCCATGTCAACCCATAGTTGATTGGAATTTGTTTCAGTGCAGTGCTCATTAAAAACAGACAAAAGACAAAAGCACACACATATAATATATAACATATAACCACCTACATTTATACAGTCATTCAGACCAATAAAATCCTAAAATGCTAAAATACTGAGCCTTGTGCTATTGCAACTTCCCCCAAAGTGCCCAGTGCAAAAGTAACAACACCAGTTGGAAAAAAAGGTACTCCAAAGTAAAAGTCCTGCATTCATAATGTTACTTAAGTCAAAGTATTATCATGTGCATGTGCTTAAAGTATCAAAAGAAAAAGCAGAATTATATAATATCATATTTTACTATTATTAATGACCACTATAATGTAAACAGCATTTTAATGTTGCATGTAGTCGAGGTTTAATCTTAACCATTTAACATACCGAGTAGTTTAATATATAAGAATTTATCATATTTTATAAGTTGTGAAGTAGGGTTAACATGTCAATTATTAATTTGTAAAGTAACTACAAGGTGTCAGATAAATAGTGAAAAAGTGCAATATTTTTAGGGCTGCCCCCTCTTAGTCGATTAGTCAACTAATCGATCGTTGTGGTCTTAGTGACTAAGATTTCTTTAGTCAATTAGCTGTTTTTTTTAAAAGCTTTTTCTTGCCGAATAACTTATTTCCAAGAAACTTATGAGCACATCTCTGGTAAACACAAGATTTAAAGTGGTGCTTTTGAAAACTCGGTTTTACAGATCTGTCGATTAAATCAACTGATCGATTAGTCGACGACAAAATCGTATAGGTGTTAGTCGACTACGAATTTCTTGGGTCGGGGACACACCTAAATAGTTCCCTGTGGAGTATATAGAGGAACTAGTATAAAATGGAAATACTCAAGGATTAGTACCTAACCACTTGTTATGCTGTAGGAAACAAACGCCCATTGTACCGGAACACTGAGTTGAAATGAGGGAAAGGTCATATTTCCTGGTGATGTATAAAGGTGCAACTGAAAACATGAAAACATGAACATATTTCCACTACATCCTTAACTAAACTGTAAACATGCTGTCCAATGCGATGTCCTCTTTGATGACATTACAGAGAGCAGACTGCTGGGACTGGTGGAGTCTACAAAAGAGCATGCGTGAGTTTTTAAAAATGAGCTATAACATGGCTTCTGTGTGTGAGCAATATACTTATATTCAAAGGCTAATGCAATTTTGTAAGGAGTGAGAGCAACAGGATTATGGCCTAAAAATGAGTTGCATCAACCTGTATGACACAGTAACCAAAATGATATATTATTATGAAAATGGTAGTAGTTACTGCAGAACTGCAAGGCTACTGTATTGGCTTGCATTATATTTTAATACAGGTGTCTTTTTTTTATTGTGTCCACCCCTGCATGTGCCATCAGACTAAATCTAATTGTAATATTTTGCAGAATCTTTATTTATACCCATCGGAGGATGGCTATTACTGCTGATGACGTGTCACTGGAAGACATCATACCCATCTGCCTCGACTTCGCTGTCGTGGAGGGTGAGCTGTTTTCATATGTTGTACCTTACAATTAAAAGGAGAAGGCCACATAATAATGTGTTTCTCAAGATAACTATTGTTTCTAGTGAATAATGACATGACATGTAATTTCTCTGAAGTGCCCTTACACATTTCTCACACCGCACTCTTTTTTTAGTTTCCTCACCAGAGGAACTTGCGGTCTTGGGTGAGTTACCCTCATTTACATCACAGTTTAACCATAAAATGCTTCGTAACTGATCCACTGCATGAAACTGAGCATCGCATTTTTTCCCCCTGTTCTTCATCCAATTCTAGGTGCTGATACTAAAGTGAGACTGAGCTACCAGGAAGAGGAATTAGAGCTCAGACTTCCTTTTGGTTCTCACTCGCGGCTCTTCCTCAGCGAGGTCAACAGGGCGTGGAGCGGTAGGTCAGCCCTCAGAGATGTGGGATATTTTCACTTGACTTCCAGCTGCATTTATTGCTTTAACTGAAGATCCTCGTAGCCATTGAAAATTCTCAGAGAGTTTGTAGAAATTTTAAGAAACTAACATCATCACACATGAATACAGTTGGGCTCATTGAATCCACAGGAGTCTCAGCTTTCCAGTCATACCCAATTTATGTAATTTCAAGACTGTTTAGGGACCCCAGTATGCAGAAATATTCAAATACTCCATTTTAGAATAGGTGAAAATAACACATTTATACTGCATGCATAACAACTGTATGGTTTTTGCCCCAAACTGCATGGGATTATCATAAAGTGGACATGTCTGTAAAGGGGAGACTCGTGGGTACCCACAGAACCCATTTTCATTCACATATCTTGAGGTCAGAGGTCAAGTGACCCCTTTGAAAATGGCCATGCCAGTTTTTCCCTCTCCAAAATGTAGCCCGACTTTGGAGCATTATTTAGCCTTCTTCCCAACGTAGCATGACATGGTTTGTACCAATGGATGCCTTAGGTCACGTAGTTTCATATGATAAAAGTACAAGTCGAAATGATACAAGTATCTTCACTCTACTTTTAAAAACAAGCCTGTTACAGTCTCTTAAAGAATGTAATATCAGGTCTCATCTTAGATGACATTGGCAAGGTGGAAAAATAATAATCATTCAAACAGTGCAGTAACATGGACCCTGACCTTTTTACATACATAGTAGTTCACATTTGTATTTCCTGAACAACTTCTTCATGTGTGAAGAAGTACAAAGACAAATAACCCTCTAACCATCTGAAAGGAGGAAACCTGCTCAGCCAGTCTTCAATTTCCTTGAGGTTACGTTAAGTGGCAAACAATGACATACGTTTATTCTTAAAATTTGACAGTTTACTGGAAAATGAATTTAACATGTACAGAAATACATGTGTGAGACTGTAGGTGGCTGTGGTTCACAATTTCCGGCAATTTTAGAACTACAAACTGGTGGAGTCGATGCATCTGTCAGTTACTGGGTGTGTACGTGACGCATGTCTTACTAACAAGGAAGACATACCGACAGAAGGGGTGGAGTTTGGATGGACTCTGTCTTTTTTTATAACAAGTGTTTACAGAGGGACAAGATGAGAACAGTTTAAAAAGGACGTGTATCTTCCTCTTCAATACTTTTCTCGAACTACTTTTTACTTCCCGCCTCCTGTTGATCTGAATGGAATGGACCATTGAAAGGTTAACAGACGGTCTGTTTTGTCAGGGATGTGTCACCTTTCCCGCTGGCTCACTATTTTTCACGGTGGAAACAGCACGTGAGCTCAGGTGAAAGGCTGACATGTGTGTGTTTTACGGTACTCTACGATGAGCCACAAAGGCTTTTAACCTGATGAGGGACACCAGTGATGGAAAGATTGAATGACCAGGCAGCTGTTGTTACAAGGAAGAGTGTGGGAAGAGGTAAAGGTAAGAAGATAGAAGTGAGATACAGTACCTTTAATACACTGCAGCAGCTGTCACTTGTAGTCACATTTAAAGCAGTAGAGTACAAAATGTGAAGGTGGTTTTACAAACTAGATGTAAGAGCAAAGAAATAGACAGATGTAGCTTAAAAATGACATTATTCTATTTCTTTAGTACAAGTATATAAATAAGCACTCTTGTTTATACCATGAACCTTACCATTGCTCTTGCTCTAGCGTCTCCACTTTTGCCTGAAAGTTCAGATCAGGCTCTTGCTGCATTCTTCACTCACAACACATTGTGACTATCTAACGTTATTCTAATTATCTTGCTATCTCTGTCCGTCTTTCTTCAGATGTTTGCAAGTCGCCTACACAGGCACCCAAGTTGGAATGGACCAACAAGTACCACAAGTCCACCAAAGGCCAGGGAGTGGTCAAACAGGCCCTTGCTCCACTTGGCACAACACTCACTAAACTCAAACAGCACCGGAAAACAGGTTAGTCATCTTTTTTCTATTTACAGAATTTTACTGCCAGTATCTTTGTGTCCAATAAATTGGAATAGGTCTACCAGTATTCTTGCAGCGGATGATCTGAGATGCTCGTCTTTATCTCTTTAGTGTTTGCTCTTGTTGAGCATAGATAGCCTCACAGATAAAAGTCTACATCAAAGGGTTGCATGATGAAACTTGGCGGTTTTGCAAGTATCACTTCCTTTAAATGTAATTGGCCCAACGTGCATTTGAGGTGTAACAAATGTACTCACAACTGGCAGAGAGCCATGTGGAGAAGGACGCCAGTCACACACTAGGTTAGACGTGTCATAGCAGAACAGACACAAGAGTCACTAATGACGTTATTTATGTCTCCATTCCAGTTAAGTGTAATGACAGCGAGCCAGCGTGGACGACAGCAGTGTATGGGCCTGGCAGAACTAAATTAAATGAGTCATTACGAATGTTATTAATAATACTTGTGGTTTTCCTGCTATGGAAATGATTGACAGGAAAGTAAGTCAGAGAGTAAATAAAGTAAATAAGTACATTTTAAAACTTAGCTTACCAGGTGCACATAAAATACAATACCATAAAACAATTTCAGGGAAGGGTCAAACATTATTGAAAGAAATTAAATAAAAAACAACATAAAATCATCGGAGTAATAAGTTATAAAAATGCCGGCCCAAACAGGTAGGTTTTTAAAAGCCTTTTAAATTGTGGCACAGAGTTCGCGGAACTGATAATGAGAGTTTGTTCCACACCCATAAAGGGTGCGTGCCAAATCTCATCAAATCTCATTTTCTTATAATAAGTAATGCAGCTGCCTTTACAAAGTACGTATTGTTGAATGCAGTATGCATGCAATTGGGACATACTACTTAATCATAACATTGTGCCTTGAACTTTGACCCTCTTGCTCATATATCCGCTGTGCAGAGGATTGTGGGTCAGATTAGCATGCTGGCTTTCATACTGTAAAATGCAACTGAGTGTAGTAGGACATCCTGGTATTGTTGGCATTTTGCATTTTACATACTATGTATTGGGACATACTAAACCTTTTTCTGGCATAATAAGTAATATGGGTATTGGAACATTTGGTTGCAAAGGTCAAATAATGGAGGGTTTTAAAAGTAAACACAATATACACAGAAAAGGCAACAACATATCTCCAACAAGATTCCATGTGAGATTTGTGAAATGTACAATTTGTATGCTTTGTATGTAAACATACGAGTTTGTGTAATGGCCCATTTCACACAGATTTCATACATTATGTTTTTTTCATGCTAGATTAGAGCCATACTGTTTATGATATGGATGTCATATGCAACACGTATAATGTGAAAAAAAGTATGTAAATAACAAAAACAACAAAAATGTAATGTTCATATACAAATCATACCATATTTTTCATCTAACTGGCCCTTACAGAGTTTAAATTGGCTATAAATGCGACAGTTATATAAACAAAAGGCTGTTTACTCAATGTATATGTCTTCTTGAAATGCATGAGCTTATAACTTGCTGATGTAACACTGATGTGGTGAAGCGTTTTCCGGTTGCATTTTCTGCATAGTATATATTTGTTTGTTCAGCCTCCTGTCTGCAGCAGAGAGGTAGTAGTGATGGGAATTTAGGCTCTTTTTAGTGAGCCAGATCATTTGGCTCAGCTCGCCAAGAAGAGCCGGCTCTTTCGGCTCCCAAACGATTCTTCATTTTACCACTTCTTCCTTTTATAGTTCAGCCAAATTTAGTGTTTTGACCTATGATTAGTATGTGTGCAGATGTATCGCTTAAATTATTCAATATAATTATACTAAACCTTATAATTTCCAGAATACCATAATTTTACATGCTGCTTCGTTTCCGACTTTCACTCATCTTCTCTGCTATTCGCGCGCAACACTCTCCTTCTCTCCTCCTCTCCCTCCTGCTCTGTACCTGTACACCGTCAGCGCGCCGTGCACCCCCGCCCCTCCCTGCTGATCCTTATCTATCATCACCTGATTGGTCGCATGGATGTCATTAACACAACATTCATGGTACGTGTCCACAGGGGCGTTGTTTATCACGAGGGGACTCAACGCTTCCCAACATTAGATGCTTGATGGGCTGTCACTAGACACAAGTCTGTCCCCACCTGATTGGATGAACGCTTTCCCTCCGTTGGCTGCTACTCCCAGCTTTCAAACCGAAAACAGTATCGAGGGTCTTTTGGAAACTTTCTTCTCTTATTTCATGAAAATAGTTCACCGAAATGTGTTTCTGAAAACATATGAGGTGAGAAATAAGCCATGCAGTTGCTGAATCTGTCTTTATTTTGGATCGACTACGTTTATTTTAAAAGATTCTCGGGAGTTTTGAGAGGCGGCGAGTCGCGTCGGACGCCCATGATTTACATAAAGTACACGAGCCCTCAACTTTATGCAAATGAGGAGCGGGCGTTGCGACCCTCCGTTTCTCGAATCGCGACGCCACGCTACCAGAATGCATTGCGCGGCTGCTTACATAGACAATGAATGGGGAGCGTGGAAAGCACGGAGCCCGTGGACACGTACCATAAGTCACAGTCAGTGCATGGAGTGCCCATGGCGCGGAGAAGATCATCCTGTCATTCTGCCTTGAATTAATAAAAAAAAAAAAAAAACGGCTCTCGGGCGGGAGCCGTTTCTTATCGTTCACCTAAAAGAGTCGGCTCTTTGAACCGGCTCGTTCGCGATCTACACATCACCAGCAAGCATCAGAGGATGGTATCTATCTAAACTCCTCCTACAGCAGCACAGTTAGCATGGGCAGGTCTGACACAACCTGGACATTGCTCTTCTAGCACAGTATGCGTGGGAGCGGTGAATGGAGATGTCTAGAGAGATGAGGGACTCCGGTATGAAAAACATTCCTACATTTGTTGATTTCTGTAGTGTTGTTAAGGAGACGCCATCACATCACTCTGTAGCATTCAGTCTAATGAGCTAACTAGCTAACTAGCTAATGCTAGCGAGTAGTAGTTGTTATCTCAAAGAAGCTAACTTTAGCCACATTAGCTAAAGGCTCAGTATTCGTCCAGGCAGAGTAATGTTTTAACTTCTGGTTGTATTATTAATGTTATTTGTTGCTGCCTCAGTGTGAAGCTACCTTGATACAGTAGGTAAAGGCTAATAGTAGCTAGTCCTGGCTAAACGTTGTTGCTATGGTGCTAGAAGATGACACACCTGCTGTGGTTTGGTGGAGTAATAACGTGTTTTTAGTGACACAGAGTTGTGTCATTCAGTGAAACAATGTGTGTTTGTCTCGTTTCATAGGCACTGTGCTGTTTTATTTTCTATCTCTGTTTTCCAGATCATGTTAAGAGACTTTCACTTTGTGGCTTCATCCTCTTTAGCTAACTGATTCAGCCTGTTAACAGCTTAAATCAGTTGTCTGCAAACTTTCTTCAGTCTGATTCAAGATTCAAGCCCTTTGTTGTCATTGTGTAGTATAACGAAATTAGATTGTGACAATCACATAGGTGCTAATGAAAACATAATACAATTTTTTAAAAAAAGAGAGAGAGTGCAATATAAATATGTAAAATATAAAAACAATATATAAAAGATAATACAATATAAAAAGAGAGAGTGCAATATAAAAAAATACATAAAAGAGAGTGCAATATAAATATAGAAAAGATAATACAATAAGAAAGAGAGTGCAATATACATATAAAAATATATAAAAGATAATACAATAAAAAGAGTGCAACATAAATATAAAAAAGATAATACAATATGAAATATAAAAATACAATATGTATATTGATGAGAAGACAGTTTTGCCAGATTACAGTTTTGCCAGATTAATGCACAAAGTGTCCGTCAGATAATTATATAATTATTGCACAGCATCATATAATTATTGCACAGAGTGATCAGCATATGTTACTGCACATATCCGTAACAGTGGATTTACAGTATTTGCATTGCAAAAGTGACACAAAAGTGACCAACATGTTATTGCACATTTACATGTACGTGTTCAACTCGGACAGAGGAGACGTCAGAGTTCAGGAGGTTTATGCGTCTCAATGAGATAAAATGTGCTTACTTACTGCCTGCTTTCCTTCCACTTGAGAGAAAAGCCTCTCTGTCATCCAAGCCTTTTTTTTTAATTTACAACAGTTGAGAATAAAAGTTAAATTAGTTCTTCTGCAGTTTATTACCTATATAGTTTGAGGAAGTTGTGCAATGTTGAACTTTGTGCAGTTGTAGTTAAAGAAAAAGCTATGACTGTTTTAATACTGAGGCGCCTGCAGGATCTGATATATATCTTGACATTTATGCTGACTTGTTGTGATCAACCGCAAGATAGATAGAGAGGCATAGTGTGAAATTGCAGTTGGTCTGACTTCATGCAACTTACGCCTTGGTGGTTTAAAGTTTAGTTAAGCTCATTAAGAATACTAAAGCAAGAGCAGGAATGTAAAATATGCCATGAAATGACCGCTACTACTTACACACAACCCTCATGAAGTCAGGTGCCTGGTTGAGTTGCAAAAACTGTTGCAGTATTGGTTTAGGTGAACTGTCATGAATGTATTTAAGGACACCACGGGCGTTTTTGTTGATCTTAGATCTGTGTGTTTTCACCATCTCATATTTAGCATTCCTATGCACATTTCCAAAAGCATTTCACAGTTTGCTGGCGGTTTTCTCAGTCAAACAAAGATCTGTTTTCTTTTCCTTTTCCTGTTCTTGTTCCCGCAAACAACAAAGTCACTGGTTTGGAATTAAATTGACAATCGATCGTACTGTGATTTTAAAAAAAATTATGCTTATAGTTGAGCTGACTTATCCTAACCTCTTTTTTGGTCTTTTACAAAATGAAACAAACGCCGCCGTAAGCATTTCTGACAATGTTGACCTTTTCTCAGAGTCTAGTCAAACAGGTCACAACACAATCTGTTTCCTTAAGTAAAGTTGGAATGATGAGAATATTTCCTTTGTAAAACTAAGTCACAGCAAAAAAAATATGTTGTATGCCAATTGGGGTAATTGTGATAAAAGCAATAGACCTCTTAGTTATAACTGACTCAGACTTTAGTGCTGTTTTAGACACAGCTGTGACAAAAATCACACCTTTCTAACAGAAATTGTGCTGTGAGATTGGCAAAGCATGCCAGTCAGACTTATTTTAACTTTAATTTGCATTGTTTGAATAGGATTTGTTTTATGTTTCCCAGGTTTATTACTTCTCTGTTTTATTTCCTTACCTCTGTGACTTTTTTTTGAAAATAGTTGTATAATTTTATTAGTATTGGCACTGTTAATATCCATGTCCAGTCAGTTAATGTCAGTGTTTTTGAGCCATGGGGTTCTTGCGTTGAATGCTGCAGTGCAACCAAACAGATCAGAAAACAAATGCATCATGGGTTGTGATTAGTGCTGGGCAATATATCGATATTACATCGATATCGTGATATGAGATGAAATATTGTCTTAGATTTTTGATATCGTGATGTGGCGTAAGTTCCTGGTTTTAAAGGCTACGTCACAGTAAAGGGATGTATTTTTCTGAACTTACCAGACTGTTCAATCAGTTGCCTTTACACACTTTATTAGTATTATATTACACACATTATATCCACATTACTGATGATTATTTATCAAAAAATCTCATTGTGTAAATATTTTGTAAAAGCATCAATAGTCAACCCTACAATATCGTTAAATATCAATATTGAGGTATTTGGTCAAAAATAGCGTGATATTGGATTTTCTCCATATTGCTCAGCTCTAGTTGTGATCCCATTTTAAGAGACAAACTGGCTTTCAGTTTGCCAAGTAGAGGTCATGTTAATAAAATGATTACAAACATAGAAGCCTATTTGTATCTCATGTTTTGGGTCATTGGTTTTGTTGGTCAGGTGCACTCTTAATGTAGCCTACTTTGTAGAGTTTCATTTCTTGTTCAAAGAACTTGGCTTTCCCCTTTCAGAGCAGCCAGCTGTGGGCCCTGCCAAGCTGGAGACAGGGACCATTGCTGTCTCATACTTCACACTCGCCCATTAAATCCAGCTACTTAGGATGCGATAACTGTAACCAACTGCAAAAGGCAGCCTCAGTCGATTGACCACAACAACTGAGCTGTGACTCAGCACTTTTGATGATTGAATTGTGTGTTACTGTGCGTGTTTGTTTTTATTCTTTGTGATAATTAGCTTTAATCTAGTCTCCATATCAGTTGTTAATGAGTTCAAATATGGGTTTGCTCAGGGTTGGGTTGTTTCTTATTAGAGTGAGTTGTCCCAGGTTGTCAAAACCTAGGGCAGAGTTTAAGATAATGTTGATGGGAAGGTCTCCTAGCAGCTGGCAAGACATGCCGACACAGAAACTGGCAGCCTGCAAACAATATCTTAGTGTGGCAGTTCTGATGGACATATTGCAGAACTGTGCTTTAATGCTGCCATTTACTTTTTATGTTTTGTGTTTAACATTGTAAACAAGTTAAAAGAAATGAACCTTCCTTTTCTCTCCTGCTCTTCCCAAACAGAGAAATCATCAAACAAAAAGGGAACTTTAGAAAGGGAGAAAGGCTCAAACAGTGGCACGCAGAAGTCCAAACAAGCCGCTTCCAGCCCAGAGAGGTAAGGCCTTTTTATTGATTCATTTATTATTTATTTATGTGGGAGCTCTCAAAACCCTTTACACCACTATATATTTTTACATAGTAGTAGAAAGATACTTAGGGTGCTTTCACAAGCCATAGTCAGTAATGTCTGAATCAGGGTGAAATTGATACTTTTGGTTTGTTTTCTATTAAGTGTGGTTTGGTTTCACAGTGCACATATTAAAGCGGACTAAATAGAAAAAAATAAGTTGCTGAGGGGCGTTTACGAAGAAGCGGATCTATCTTTTTCATCTCGAGAGCTGCTACTTCTATGCAGGGAAAAGCAGACTTTGAAATATTGCTATAAAGTTTTTCCACTTTGACTCTGCACTGATCTACTGTGTGCACAAGTCCTTTCTCCAATTTTATCTCAAATGACTTTATAAACATCCATCTCAACAATTGGCCACGCGGGCAGCCCGTAGTCCCCTGCATTTTGGTTCACTTCCTGCAATTGGGTCGGATTATGTTCTTTCTCTTTTTGTGAATACGTTTTTATTAGTTCATGTTGACAGAAAAGAACATGTATACATATACAGATATAGTTCCAAAACAATTAAACTTAAATTGATTCATGGTATATTGCGCATGTACATAACAATACCTAGCGTGCCGATAATAATACAGAAACATGCATATCGTTATACAATATACCCTAACATAAATTGGTATGTCTGCACAAACGGATACAGGCGTACCTTGCACCTACATACACATGACCTAATTCCATATACTTATATGCATGTATGCACACACACTTACACATGCTGCAAGTAACCCTCCAACATAGCAGCTCCACTTTCACTGCGCAGGTATCACAACCCATAGCTCCAGACCGTGTCCCAGCCTCTATTCAGCCGCCTTGGTTTACATGCAAGCAGTCTTCTTCTTTCCTGCCTTTTGTTGGTTGTTCTTGGTGTGTTACTGCCATCTGTAGATTAGTGTAATAGTGTGAAACCATTGGCAGGAATGTGTATCCCATCACCTTTGTGCTTGTGTGGGTAGATGAGAACAATCGAAATTGGGACGCAAAACATTGCTTCATAGCACTACTAGAGGTACTTCACAGGGTACCTTTTTAACCCTCTGAGGGCCATGACCTGACTGTCTTTCTAAGGCTGTAGCAGGCTCAGTTTTAGTGATAAGGTGAATGTAATGGTATTATATGAACACCCAAGGAATCCATTGGTACCAACTATGTCATGTTAGGTTGTTGAGAAGGAGGTTAGGCTAGGACGCTTAGGCTAAAATTTGGCGAGGAAAAAACTGGCATTGCGATTTTCACAGGGGTCCCTTGACCTCTGACCCTGAAGATATGTGAATGAAAATGGGTTCTGTGGGTACCCACGAGTCTCCCCTTTACAGACATGCCCTGCTTATGCAGTTTTGAGCAAAAAAACATACCGTTTTTTGCATGCAGTACAAATGTGTTATTTTCACATGTTCTAAAAAAAATGTAATATTTCTGCATACTGGGGTCCCTAAACAGTCTTAGAATTGCATAAATTGGGAATTACCATAAAGCTGAGACTCTTATGGATCCAGTGAGTCCAACTGTATTCTTGTGTAATATCTTGTGTGATGATATTAGTCCCCATAGTAGCCATTACATTGTATTGAGACCATTTTTTTTAAAACTTGACATCACTGTATAAAAAAACCTGTTGTGACCTCTAGGATAATCACAGCCTCATGAAACTTTACAGCCACAAACTACAGACATAGGGCATGAGCTGTATCTCAAATTAATCTTCAGGTTCCCAGCTTTAAGATGATGTAAACCATTACTATGTGACATATACTGTCGACCTGCTATCTCACCTACAAATTAAAAAAAACGGTCCAAGTGGGTCTCAGAGGATTAATATTACTCCAATAAAAGTATTAAAGTAGCTATTTTGAAGATTATGCCCAGTGAAGCCTTAAACATATACTATGTTGTCAAGGTTTCGAGTATAAGTGCATAAAAAAGCAGAATTATGGTGATTTGAGTACTTTCCTCCACCAGTTTTACAACAGATACTGTGTGCGTGCTTGGCAGCAGCTTGGTGGTGATGAGTGTTACATTTATTTAAAGTTGTTAAAGTCTGAAATGCAAATTTGCTCAGTTCAGTTGTTTAACCTGAATGAATGCCTATACTCTCAGATGGAGTTAAGTTACATTACATAGTTATTCCTGGAAGACTACAGGATCCAGGCATATTACATTTCTTCCTCTCCCCTCAGCTTCATTCCATATTGACAACATGGAAATAGAGATCCACTGCATAGCCTGGGTTCCTGTTGTCACATCAACTGTACATTAGGCTGTTAGTCTGGAGCAGAGTGCAATGTCTCTGCTATGACATCATTTTCTTTCTAACTTTGAGGAGAGGTATTGCTTGATGCAGTTAGGCTTGAGTATCCTGATGTGAACTGGCAACTGTTCATACAAACAACCAAACACATAGTTTATGATAATTTGTTCCCTCTGAATCCACACCAGCATGTCAAAATGACCCTATTTCTATCTTGGTCTGTCTCTCACCCCCATGCGTAACTGTTACTTCATCTTTCCTGGTGTTCAGCCAGGGCATCCCCAGTCGAGAGGACCGGGATGACCTGGTGCGCTCCTCCAGCCACACCACATCTAACAAAGCTCAGATACTGGCCATGCCGCAGTTCGGCCTGCGCGACAACCTCATCAAGTGTGAGCTGCTGAAGAATGAGCCCCGTTACACTTACCCGGAGGACTTCAGGTATTTCATTCTTTACTGCTTGTTGTGTCAGTTTTTGAATCTGTTTTAAAAATGTACGCAGTTTGGCAGATCGGTGCAGGCACGTGGGCGTAGAACTAGCTGATCATAATCAAATAGCACATCGCTATCATCATATGAAATCTAACATTTTTACTTCCTTGATATCTTGCACAGTTCGTGCAGGAACAGTGTGAGCCCACAGTGTAAGTGTGAGCACAGTTTCGAGCCTAGAAGCGTTATGTAAAATGAATGAGTCAACATCTGTGGGTTTGTACTTCTGTGTCCTTAGCTCATCTTAGCTTCATCTAATTCCTTATTTATTGTATTGTATGAATGTCCCTGTAGAGGCCTAGACATTTTTATTGAGTTTGTCTCAGTCAGATGGTTGAAAAATAAGCATTTGCCAGAGTCAGCATCAGAGTTAAACCATGATGCTGACACTGCCTCCTGCTGGTAGATCTGTGCCTAAATATTCACACACACATAAAGAATTATAGCAAAGAATAAACAGGAATATATAATGAGAATGGAAGAAGGAGTTTTAAAGGTTTAATATGCAAGAATTAACTAAAAAACAATGTGTGGACAGATACAAAAATAATCCCTCTCAATCATAACTTATGCCCCACTAGAAGTGTGTGATGTTGTCTGTTTCTGCAGAGACTCGCCCACTGCCTGTATTCCCACTTTTCTTCTTATCTTTCTTTACTCGGGACACTGCTGGGCGTCTGCAAATAGCCTTTGGGCCCCTTATGAGGGTGTAACCTCCAGCCAATAACAGCGTGCAGGCTGTGCAGCCCCTTCATGTGGTCAAATACCGCCTCTGTGTCAGGCCCCTCGGCTTCTAATACCGAAGCACACTGGTCAGATACAAAACAGCTGTAATTCACGGATGATAACGGGTGTTATGTGCATGTGTTCCAGCGATCCCACTGCTCCTTTGCATCTCATCTGCTGTGTGCAAGTGCTGATATGATCAGTGTGTGTGTGTATAGTTTGACGAGAGCAGCGCTGAGCCACAACCAGCAGACAGGAAGTTAGTTGTTATTTATGTTTTAGAACATAGTCGCCAGGAAACGATCTGAAAATAACGTTTTATTTCTCTGGTCTCTTACTTCGTTCACTCTATAGCTCGCTCGACCACCACTGCTCTCTCTCTCTCTCTCTCTCCCTCGCTCGTTGAGCCGAGGAGGAGCCAACTTTGAATGCCTTGTGTTTACAAACAGCAACCGACAACAGTTACATATTATACCTTTTTAAATATGAAAAGATTAAAATACAAAGAAAAGAACAGGGAAATAATCTATATGCTGTGTTAAAACATGCAAAAACATGAATGGCATAATTGGCATGTGACTGACTCGCAACCTCTCCAAGGTGTTGTTACCTACCTTTTGCTCAAAGCCTGCTGGGAAGGCTCCTGTCCCTGCATGACCCTGAATAGAAATAAATAAGCTTCAGCAGTTGCCATGTGCACACATGTGCATTGCCTGCTTTCATCTCATATTACAGTACATACTGAGAATGTGCTGAAAATCTATGCTGATGTGCAGATTAGGTAAAAAGTTCAGGAAAGCAGCAGTCCAAGGTGATTGTATAAAGACCGCCTCAGCATCTTTCTAGTTAGCCGAGGGTAGGGACATTAGGGCCGAAAGTGTTGTACAGTGCGATCATGGCGGCCAGTACAAAACACAGAGCTCTGTGCTGCTTTTGTGCAGCAGCATGAGCAGAGCAGCAGCTGCCTGAAGGTCAGAGAAGAGGGCTATTGAATGCAGGGAAGCTGATTTTCAGTCTGGACCTGCTGAATAAATCTCAGTGGGGAGGTAGACGACAAGGGCTGGGTCCTCTTACCATTTCTCACAATGTAGACACCCTTCAGCAAGGCACTTAAGATCCAGTGGGGCTGAGCAGAGGTCAAAAAACATGAGACTATTTTTATTCTCTACTGTTACTTTGTATTGTAGACAGCTAGCTCCTAGTTGTAAGACTGCATTCACACAGATTAGGCGTTGCAGTGATTCGCTGTGTTGTGCGACGGTGTAGGAGAGTCACTTTAATGGCCCATTGACTGTGACAATTAATGTCTTTTGTTCCCTCATGCCTGGGTTGTACAGCTCTGGATCGTTGGTTACGTGATAGGCCACTGCAGCATGATGTAAGGTTGTGTTTCTCCAAAAGTTGATTCTATTTCTACTTTTCTGCCGCAGACCACTGCATTTTTATTTTGGCACCCCCTGCGGCTGCCTCAGTCGCAGCCAAAACGCACTGCCCCATCCAAAATGAATGGGAGGACTTGCGTTTTCGCCACACCTGGAAATCGAAAGCTTTTATAGTTGTTCTGTACAGCTACACACAAAGGCGGAGTGAAAAGCCAGCCGTCATAGAGAGGGGGAGACGTGATATTGTTTAAATGTAGAGATAATAGCGCACATTTTCATACAGTCTCTCCTGGAAGACATTCGTAGTGTTGCACTCGGCTGTACACACAAAAAGTGACTCATAGTTGTGTCAAGAATGAAAAAAATTGCTCTCACCTCCACACATCTGACCAGTGGGTGTGACTGTCGTATCATCAGTTTTGGAAAGTTACAGAAATGGTGAGACACAACACCATTATCTAGTGTTGGGAGGGGGTTTCTGAAACTATTCGAACATCCGACAAGCAGCAGTGACGGAGTATACCGGCCTCTTAAATGAATAGGAACAATGCTGAAAAAGGGGCAGTTCACATTCAACCTACATAAAATATTTCGAGACATGAGCTGGTGAGCACTGCAGTAAAGCAGCAAGGCATCATCTTAATATAGATTGAGGTCATTGTTTCACTATTTTAATCTCCCCTGATGTGAACTGAAAATGATTGGCCGGTTTTGCTAGAAACCCTCACAGTCTGCAGGATAAACTCAAAATAGTTGGCAAACAAACTTTGGCTCTGTATTCCTCTCCTCTGTGCCAACTTCTCACCTCTCCCCGTTCTGTTTCAGCTTTTTTCTCGGCACATACAATGTGAATGGACAGACGCCAAAGGAAAGCCTCCGTCCTTGGCTGAGCTGCACTCCGATCCCTCCTGACATGTACTGCGTGGGGTAAGTCACATTCACCCTGCTGGAGAATAGCCTTGCAGTTCTCCGCTTAATCCCATTACACAGACAGACATCTACTGCTCAAACCTCTGACAGATGTATGCAAGGAGAACATGCCCACACACAGATACAGCTCTATGTGTAATCCTGCCTTTCAGTTTGTTTCATTTTACTAATTTGGTGTTGAGTGAAAAAGTTTTGTCCTTCCTGGTAGTTTTCAGGAGCTTGACCTCAGTAAAGAAGCTTTCTTCTTCAATGACACCCCCAAAGAGATGGAGTGGACGAAGGCTGTGTCCGAGGCCTTGCATCCAGATGCCAAGTATGCCTTAGTAAGGAAGTCTTTTTTTTTTTCTTTAATCTTGTTTTTCCTGTATTAATATAGTTATAGTTGGTATTTGGACTGGGCCTTGAATGTTATGTTATGCACAGCCCTCTATATTCTTCTGTCAAGCTTTTTTAGCTCTTTTTAACATGGAGGCTGGTACTGTATTTCTATTTGATTGTGTTTGAGGTAGCGTTGTTAATCGATTACAATATTTAATCGCATGATTGTCCATAGTTAATCGCAAATTAATCACACATTTTTCTATCTGTTCAAAATGTACCTTAAAGGGAGATTATGCAAATGTTTCTCTCTATCTCTCTATCTATCTCTCTATATCTTGAGGTCAGAAGTTAAGGGACCCCTTTCAAAATGGCCATGACATTTTTCTCACCAAAATTTAGTGTGAGTTTGGAGCGTTATTTAGCCTCCTTCACTCTAGCTTTAAAACTGAGCCTGCTGTAACCTAAAAATTGCAAGTTGTGTTAATGCGTTAAAGAAATGAGTAGTATTAAAACGAATTTGCGTTAACACGTTGTTATTACGCGTTAACTTTGACAGCCCTGGATTGAAGTGTTCTGTGTTGCAGTAAACTATCAGATAGCTCATGCATTTTATTCCTGTGGGCAAAGTAACTGTCTACATAACACTGTACCATCACATAACGCAGATTATTACACAGCATATTCTTAAGATAGAGTCCTGATATCCCTGTTTATTTGATGAGCTTAGGGAAGCCTTATATCTTAAGTTACTTTTGGTCTTTCTCTTTTTCTTCTCCCTATACGCTTTCACCTACTTCCCTTTTCTCAGAGTGCTGACTCTAACTCATTAGCTTCCTCCTCTCATGGCTTGTCTGTTTTCTTCTGGTCATTTTAGGGCTCACAGGATGTCTGTGAGTCACGTAGGCAGCATACTGACATTTCATTCAGTCATTTCTTCATCCACTGTCAGTGCTCTCACTAAAGCACACTTGGCTGATCTGTAACTGACACTGAACAGCTCAGAAAGCTTCAAAATAAATGTTTTCACCTTCGTCTCTGAATGTTGATTCATGTAATGTTGACAGGAAGGCTTATCAAACTATTTATGCTTCCTCCTAGGCACAACTGCTTCGTATTCTGGGATATACTTTTTTCGCTTCTGTTTTCCTTGAGATAAGACAGGGGATGACACTAAATGTCTTCAACTTTAAATGTTGTCATTGTTCATAGTAGTTGCGGTTGAAAGACAGTTAAGATGCTGATACAAGCAGCAAAAACTGTACTAAAGCACTTCTAAGCCTGCTTCATGTGGCTCCACTGACTGCCCATTAAATAAAAATATCCAGCAAATGTGCATGTTACATTACTCTGTGAATTGTTGTATATCTTCTCCCATTTGACATTTGTAAATCTACTCATCTTTCCCAGGTGAAGTTGGTGCGTCTGGTGGGCATCATGCTGATCTTCTATGTGAAGAAGGAGCATGCAGAGTTCATCTCTGATGTGGAGGCTGAGAGTGTGGGCACTGGCATCATGGGAAGGATGGTAAGGCCTGATTATACATGCATGGGTCCTCATGTAGATTTGTGTTGTGTACATTATAAGATATTACAACATTATAAACAGTGCTGAGTAGCCGTGATCAGAGTCCATGTTTCAAGCTAGCTGTTGTTTGCATGTCCACAGGGCAGATACATAAAAAAAAAGATGTCACTCCTCTCCATTCATTTCCTCTTTTTGCTGACGTAACAAACGTCAGTCCTTGTTTTCTGATTAATTTCCCTTTATCTTGCTTTGTCAGAGATGTAGTAAAAATGCATTTCATCCTTTCAGAGTTTCAAACCAACCAAAATGTCAAAATCAATGTTTAGATACACTTTAAGTAACGTCACTCGTATTGTCATTGGCTTCACATTAAGACTGTAGGGAGGAGGAGAGAGAGTCTGTAACCATAACTGTACAAAGAGAACAATTACACTAATGCAACCAGATGAACTGATAAGCAAAAACTCTACAAGGCCATCATCTGCGGTCAATACAATGTCATTGTCAACTGAAACAAAATCACTAGCAGAGAGCAGGGGTTAGAGATTTATACGATATTATCATATGTTTATTATTAGCATTATATCAGTTTTTCCTTTTTTAAATATCACGTTAATACCGGTATATCACGACACCCTACTTCACATTAAAGCCCTTCCATTGCCATCATATGAATGCATTAGTTATGCCACACAACAAGTGTTGAATTTGTATCAACAGTAGATTTACACATCAACCCTAGACTATCAAATGAACGAAGCAGAAAAAAACAAACATTCAGGCTCCTACAATGACAGTGTTGTTTCATTGCCACAACAGCTGCAGGCAAACCGCAATGAATAAGGTAATATTATGCACAAGGGTTTTACTGCTTGTCTGGTTCCTCCTTTGAACTGTTCTTCACTTTAGTGCTTCATCAAGTGCTATGTCCAGCAGCCCCAACTTAACTCCTTATGCACTGCTGCAGAATAGATTATTCTTGTCTTGTATGTGGTCGTGCTTACTTAGCAGTCCCTGCAGTGTAGAGCAGATGGCTGGCTGGTGACCAGCGGGGGCCTTTGTAAGGTTGCTCCATCCTTTCCTGCAGTAATGACAGACTGATTTATGACCAAGAACTATCTGAAATACACCAATTGTCAAAGTGTTTGCATAATATCAGACTACTGTCAAGCAAAGGAGCATATATAACTGCATAACACATTGTGTTTCCTCTGAATCTTTTTGCAGGAGTTTTAGTTGTGTTGCATACAGTGTATTATTCTGCCTGAATTTCTCTTTCTCTCTCTTTCAATCACTCTTTCAATTCGCAGGGAAATAAGGGTGCTGTGTCGATCCGTTTTCGCTTCCACAACTCTGATATCTGCGTGGTCAACTCTCACCTAGCTGCTCACATTGAAGAATTCGAGAGACGTAATCAAGACTACAAGGACATATGCAGTCGTCTCCTGTTTCGCCAGCTTGACCCCACCCAGCCTCCACTCACTATCATGAAGCATGAGTATGAAACCAATTTAATATTATAGAGTTACACTGTCATCATTTGTATCAAGTGGTTTCTTTTAACATTATGCCACAACATCAAGAATTTGTCGTGCAAAACTTTGATCATAAAACTGCTTTTGCTGCCTTTTTTTGCTTTAAATCCAGATATGTTTGGATTTATGTTTAGGATTAGTATGTAACGTTTGTAATAGCTGCGTGAGATATTGCAAATTCTTATCCAATATCCAACTGTGACAACATTTGCTCCACATTCAAGTTATCTCCATGTTTCTTCCTCTGTGTCTCTGTCCCTCACCAGTGTGATTTTATGGATCGGGGACCTCAACTACAGGATCAGTGAACTTGACGTCTCAAATGTGAAGGAGCTAATCAGCAAGAAGGACTTTGAGACGCTGCACAGCTTTGATCAGGTAATATCCATAACTTTCATCTCTTCTTTCGCCTATTTAAATCGTCTTTTCCTCATCATTCTTGTTTGTGAGTGGTGATACTTACCAGCTTCATATGGTCCTCAGCTCAAGAGGCAGATCGATGAGGAGGCCGTGTTTGTTGGCTTCGCAGAGGGAGGGATTGATTTCCAGCCCACCTACAAATATGACACTGGCTCTGACAAGTGGGATACAAGGTAATCTCATACGAAGACCTGGCTGCAAGTAGCAGAATGGAACATTTTTAGTAATTTCATGATATGGTTATGTTCATAGTTAAAATGAGGATAGTTGAAATGTGAAGTACTCCGACACTGAAACTACTTGTCTGAATGTTTCTACAAACAAACAAACATTTCTCAATTTATAGAGCAATGTCTTTGTATACTTTGTTCTACTATTTTAAAACCACTTTAGTGGAGTATTCACAAAATTGCCACAAGAATATATCACAGTAGCTTTATGATAGAAATATGTGATTCAGGGAGAAAAACTGATATTGTAATGTAATGCAAATATAACGCACCCACAAAATGACCATTTGTCATCAGTTACTCACCCCGTGTTACCTTGAATTCTTGAAGAAAACTTAGTTTTTCTCGCATGCCTCCGCGGTGAACAGAGAATCAAAAAATTTAGATAAGTCTTGATGAATTGCAGAGTTTAAAGCAAAACTCCTATCAAAACCTCCGTTTACAAACTCACACACAACTTGTGCAGTATAATTCAGGTCTCATTTATCCAGTCGTACGGTCAGCACTTCCCAAACACATGCATCTTTGCTAAAATCTCACTATTTAAAACACTTAAGACTCACACTTACGAGTAGCGTGCCTGTGCAAGCGTGAGGCTGTGCAGAAGTGTTTTAAAAATGGTGAGCATGAGACTGGATAAATGAGACTGGTATTATACTGCACGAGTTGTGTGACAGTTTGTAAACAGATGATTTGATATAGTTTTTCTGTTGTTAAACGCGGCCCCCCCTTTTAATTCAATTCATCAAGACTTTTCTCCGTTTTTGTATTCTTCGTTCGCTGTGGAGGCTTCAAGAATTCAAGGTGAGTAATTGATATACAAATGGTAATTTTGTGGGTGAAGTATTCCTTTAATTGGACTCTGCTCTGTAGCAATGTTAAAACAGCTTGCCTTACATGTTTCACCTGGTGAACATGTGAAAAGGCTTCTTACATTGAAACAGAAAACTACAACATACTTTACTTTTCGCCAGTGGCCTTAATAAATCACTATAGCCGCCCAGTTTTCGGGCTATTAATTAACATTATCAATAAACATGCCTTACAGTTAATGTGGTCCTAGATCGCAGGAGCAGTGTTGTGTGGCATCTTTTGCTTTTTCACCTCATTACCTTTGACATATGTACAAATACACTGTAATACAGATGTAATGTATGTACAGTAAAAGATGTAATAAACATACTTGAGTATTAACATCTGTTCTTTAGTGAGAAATGCCGTGTGCCTGCGTGGTGTGACCGCATCCTGTGGAGAGGGAAGAACATCAAGCAACAGCATTACCAGAGTCACATGGCTCTGAAGACCAGTGACCACAAACCAGTCAGTTCCCTGCTGGTCGTTGGGGTAAATAATTTGAAACACATACTGTACATACCTTTTTAAAAAGTAGGGGAGGAGAGAAGAGATGATACATCAATGAAAATGCATTAAGATATAACTTTATCGGTTCACTTCACGTCATCAGGCACCTATTTTTTTGCCATAACACATATACTGTATATTGCAGTATTATTTAAAGGTCATATAACACAGATGTCTATGCTGCATTGTTTCTTTGCCTCTTACATCTTTCTTGTCTGTCCCTACAGATCAAGAGAGTAAATGCTGAGGCCTATAAGAAGACCTTTGAAGAGATTGTACGCGATATAGACAAAATGGAGAATGAGTGTATTCCGTCCGTAACCTTGTACAAGAGAGAGGTAAAGTTTCCTAACACATTCAGTCCTATTACAGTGAAACGAGAGCACTAGTACCTCTCTGATACACCGTGTACAATCAATTTCCTTCTCATTATGTTCCTTTGATGAATTCAGTAAGTAAACCGCCACTAATGAAGCTGTGTATTGATCTCGGGCTGTGAGCCTAATGCAGATATTTAAAGGATACATTTACATGAAATGGAGTCTAATTTTTCTATCTTGCCTCACAAACCTTTCCCTCTTCTTTCAGTTCCACTTTATGGACGTGAAATACATGCAGCACCAGGCACAGACATTGAACCTCTTCAATGACGGGCAGGTCCCGTGTCAGTTTGAGTTTATCCAGAAGCCGAACGAGCCCACGTACTGCAAGCCCTGGCTCACAGCCAACCCCCCTAAAGGCTTTATCGCTCAGGGTGAGTAGCACATAAAGTCAGCGTCTCATCTCCGAGTCACATATTTCATTTTGATAAAGCGTCATTGGCCTGCCTTTAGGTTTTAGAAATTGTTAAGTACACAATAGCTGCGTTTCCACCAAGAAAGTCCTGGTACTTTTAGTCCCGGGGACTACTCTTCAAGGAACTAAAAGGTTCCTTCAACCCAATGATGTCTGCGTTTCCATAGCGATTTCGACCCTAGCACAAAATAACAACTCACTTGGGCAGCAGGCATCAGTTCCTGAATTATGACAGTTTCACTTTATATGTGCATCTCTCTCAACATCTAGGTGGTTCTGTGGACATTGAGCTTGAGGTTTTTGTAAACCGCTCAACAGCAACTGAACTTAACTCTGGCAAGGAGCAGATCGAAGACATCCTGGTGCTCCACCTGGAGCGTGGCAAGGACTACTTCATCTCTGTGACAGGAAACTACCTGCCCAGCTGCTACGGCTCCTCCATCCGTTCATTGTGTCAGCTGAGGGAGCCCATCCAGGACATGCCGCAAGAAATCCTCCGTGAAGTGGTTAGTGCTTCCATGTGCAGAGCAGGGACTGTGTCCTTGAAATGCCACTTGTCGTCTCATAGGCCACAGCGTAGTAGTTTCTTTTGTACTGTTTCATATTTGAAGTTAAACACTGTTAAGTCCATTTTGAATTAACTGCTTCGCTTTTCTCCATTTGTCCTCAACATCAGGCGGAGATGTCTGGAGATGAGAATGCAACAAACACTGAAAAGCCTCTAGACATTCCTAAAGAACTCTGGATGATGGTGGATCACTTGTTCCGCAATGCACTTAAACAGGTATGAAAATGTGTTGCTGAAGCTTCTATTTTGGTGCTATAATAAAATTGAACTAACACTATAATCCAGTTTTTTATTTCTGAGGCAGTTTTCTTGTTTGCAGGTTCATATCCTTAAAGTGAATCATATAACTCTTGGCCTCCTTCCAAGCTTTTTGTGTCTTTTGTATAAACAAGTATTGAGCAAAATAAAAAGTTTCACTGTTCTTGAGTCTACAAAGACAGTGGTATGACTCAATAGTTGTGCCTAATACAAACAGTGTTGGGTATGCACATCCAAAAAACTTCTACAGTTGCCTGTACTATGAAGCAGGACTTGGGGTTAACAAGGTAACTTCAGGGTTAACCTTGGGTTTTCTGTCCTACGACGGTGGTTCACTTCTTACCGGGGTAGATTCAGGTCAAGTCAATTTTATTTGTATAGCCCAAAACCACAAATCACAAATTTGCCTCGGGGCAAAAAGAGGAAGGAAGAGCAACAGATGAGGGATCCCCCTTCCGGGATTGACAGATGTGTAATATATGTCATGTGTACAAAGTAACAACATAATGAAAATAGATTGCCATGGTAACTGATGGTGAACACCTAACCCGCTCCGGAGCAGAGATAAGGGATCAACTCTTATAGCTCGGTGGGCAGATCGTATAATAATATCACACAAATACAAAGAAGTTCAAAGTTTAAAGAAGTCCTGCATTTGGCAGCTTCAACCGTGTTATTACTAATCTGGATTATGTGTTTAACTTCTTCGTATTTGTCTAATATTATAGTTTGCTCCTCCTTTGTAAAAGGTGCCGCTCTGCTAACAGTAGGCTTGTCCATGTTTGTGATTGCTTATATGCAGCAAACACTGCCCCTTTCATGTGAACGCGCTCATAGCCTGATTTAGAAACCCTGGGTTGACTTACCGTGTTGATCATCACCGTCGTAGGACCGTTTTGCGGGATCGCGTTTGTTAGGGTTAGTTAACCCAGATAACAAGAAGATACCCTGGGTAGGTTGAACTCGCTTCGTATTACAAGCCTCAGGTCTTGGATCACAAAAACAAACTGAAGACAAGCTGAGTTGCAGATCTTTGTCTTTGTCTGACTTTTACCTTTAAGTGGTTGTGCCAGCAAGCCAAGTAGCTTTGTAGAGTTGAGGCATTGATTTTGTGAAGTAAATTAATAAAGATGCACCAATTGCAAAACGATGGTCTGATACCAATGTTTAAAATACAAATTTGGGCGATAGCCAATACTGATGTTTTGTTGTTGTTTATTTTGTTGTTATTTATTCCCCTTTGGTGCCAGGGAAACAAAGCCATCTTCATTAAAATAGTAAAATACCTGAATTGTCTTCATTCTTAAAGCCATTCAGCCCTCCTTTCATATCTTGAATGAGCACAAATTAAATTGTACAAATTTATGAGACAAGCTTTAAAATAACTTCTGTCACATGAAAAATAACTGCTCCAAAAGCCCCTTTAGTCTGTATACAACTACCTACTAAATCAGAGAAATTTGTCAACAAAAATAAAAACATTTTGTGAAACAAATTAAATGTAATTAAATCAGCAGCTAACAACACAGCACTTAGCCAGCACAAAATTAATGCAACACGACACACAAACCACAGCCTCTGCCATCGGGGAAAAACATCTCTTTTGCCGATAGGATGATTGCAGTCAATGAGTTGAAAATTGTCCCGTACTGTTGTTTGGCCAATAAATCGGGGCATCCCTCGAAATTAATATTTACTTTTAATAATTTAAACATAGGATTGTGCTTTTAATTTTAATTAAATCCATTGCAACTCCACTATGCCTCAAACCAAAAAAAAAGCCATTTCTTCAGCCCACGTGAGCCTGTTTGTGATTTAACTCATTGTCATCATTAATAACTGTTTTTTTTTAATGAAACAAATATTTAATATTTACTGTCCTATTTGCAGGAAGACATATTTCAGCAACCTGGGCTCCGGAGTGAATTTGCAGAAATAAGGGATTGCCTTGACACTGGCATTCCAGAGTCTCTTCGTATCCTTCAACACTATTGTCATCATAACCATCAGTGTGGAAAAAAATGTTTATCTGTATAGAATATTTGAAAAGTAGCGCAGGGTAGACTATACATATTTGTTTACATACATTACATACATTTTGTTGTTTTGACAACAGCCTTTTATATATATATTCCCCTCCCCCCCACCAGTTAATTTTAGGTGCAATATGCAGAAATACTGAAGTAATGCAACAAAAATGTGATGTGTCTGATGGTTAACCTGTCCCTTTGAATTAATCTGGGGGATTAATAGTGTATTAGATTCTTATTTTGCACCTACTACATTTCAAAACATGCAGGTTCTGCTCAAGCATTATATCCTTGACTCTGTATTGACCTGCAGCGGGCAGTAACCACTCAGTGGCAGAGGCGTTGCTTCTCTTCCTAGACGCCCTCCCAGAGCCTGTGGTTCCCTACTCCTTTTACCAGCAGTGCCTAGACAGCTGCTCCAATGCCAGTCAGTGTGAGAAAGTGAGTGAGACAGCCTGATCACCATTATCTGTTCCAAGATGTGTTAAGTTATAAAAGTTAATCTCTATATTTTATATAATATAATGTTAATGTCTTCTGTCTTCAGGTTATTTCCATGCTACCTCAGTGCCATAAAAATGTGTTCAACTATTTAGCTGCCTTTCTCCGTGAGCTGATGAAGAATTCTGCTAGCAATCGATTAGATGTCAACATCTTGGGTAAGAAAGGGAAGCAGGTTGCACTTCAGTCTCTTTCAGTCATTAATGTGTTATTATTAGATGCTGCTTTGTGCTTTAGTCAGCTTGTTGTGTAAGTGAAGAGAGACTAACAAATAAAGCAATAGAAAGTGAAAATGAATAAAAGTCCTTTTTAATATTCTGTTCTGTTTTTGCACTTATTATCTTTTCAATACTTGGAAAAGAGAATGTATGCTCACCTAACCTACCCTGTATAAATAATGGTTGAATATGAACTAAATTATAGCAACAAAAGGAATTGTAGTAACATCTTATGTACATAACGATAATTATTTAAAAAACACAAACATGAATTTCTTCTCATCTTCTCTGGAAACCCTGCTAATACAGATATAACATTATAACCTTTTGTTATACTATGCAATATGAATAATTTATTTTCTCTCTCTCTCTCTGCATAGCCACCATTTTTGCCTCCTTGCTCCTGAAGTCACCTACGAAGCAGGATCTTGCAGAAAAGAGGAAAACTCAGGAGTTCTTTCAGCACTTCTTGGCCCAAGGCTCCTAGATGCAGGACTCTTCCTCCTTCTCTTGTCCATCATGCTGAAGCTGAACACTAAAACCCTGTACAGTCCCAGTATTTGAAATAAACTATAATGATTTCTTATATTCTTAGATTGGCTCTTTGTATAGATATGTAGTATAATTACAGTGACGGCTCTTATTTGATATTATTAAATGTTTCACACACACAGCAATGTTGTGATCTGTTGATACAAAGTTTATTGTATATCATGGAGCATCTGTAGAGACCTAACAATTTTTAATGTATGTATATTTTATTTAAAAAGAAAAAAATAATTTGTATTTTAATGTTTCTGATCTCAACAGCATATTGTTTTTATATATATAAAAATGTTGGAAACAAAGTGTGTCAGTGGTGATTTTTTTTTTTTTTACCAAACAACAAAGAAATTTAATTATTTTTTCTCATAATGTGTGTTTGTGTGAGAAAACCCTTCCCTTAAAATCACATTTGGCACATAAATAAGTCAATAAGAAAGAATAACATTTGATGTTTTAATCTGGCATTAAGGAATGATATTTAATTTCCCATAATTCATCACGAATGAGTGTGTGTGACGTTGTTTGGTATCCTAGGGAGGAGGATAGGAAGAAAAGTGCTAAACATCCAAAAGCATAGTGGATATAAAAGGCATCAAATTGAACAGGTAAATATATTTTAATGTAATATCTGTGTAGTTGATGAACTTAAGCTTCAGCGCAACACTGTGTGTTAGTCAGTTTATCACTTAATCATCATGAAACTAGTTATTATTGCAGAGGAAGAGAAGATAGGTAGTCGACAGCTAAGCTAAGCTAACTAGCTCCTCTAGCTAGACTAATGATTGCTAGCTAGTAAAGATATACATGTGTAGAGAAGTAAGTGATAGTTGACGTTCATTTAGCTTTCAAGCAACATACTAAAAATGGTTGTTGTTGCGTTGACTCCGTTATCAAGTCGCTAGGAAGTGCTTCTAGTGGATGTGTGTTTGTAGCATGAAGCTAGCTGTGAGGCTAGCAACATCAGGTCAGTATCAAGCAGCGGGTTTGTTAACTGCCAACAGTGTAAAAGGCTAACAACATTAATGTCAGTATCTTTCACATGTTAAAGTTATTACTGTGTATTGTCAGTCTTAACAGGGTAAACGTGGTTACTGTGTTCATCTAATCAGGCTAGTCTGTGTTTGTTATACATGTTAGCTAGTAATGCAGAGTAATGTAATGCAAAAGTTATATTATTGTGTGTGTGACATGTTTTATACATAATGTGTTATAAAACGCAGTATGGGGGGGATTTTAATCGATTAATCAATAATGAGAGTTAAATTAGTTGAGTTTAGCTGCTGCTGTTCTCGTGACTTCTATCATTGAAATCAGAAAGTTCTAGATGAACTGGGAGGTCAAGTAGTGTCTCCTGAACAGGGATTGTTTTATTGACAGACGCTATTACATTAACATTAAATATAATCAAAGCCCCAAATCTAGACATATGGCACAAAGACATTTTAGGCTAACCAGTTGTTGGTAATTTGTTCTGTCTAAACAGGCCTGTGCTCTTTAGGAGTGTATTAGGTGTTGTGATAAACCTAAACCTGTTATTTAATGTCCAAGCTGAGCTCTTTTAATTGTAATTTATATTGAATTGAACTCATCTTGGTCCACTGCTACCGGTAGATCTGCTGCTATGTTAAGGGACTGTCATTCCAAACCTCTCTGATCATTCAGGATATAGCATTACTGGGAAAGCAGCATTCAGTCTTCTTACATCACATATCTGGAACTAACTCCCAGAAAACATGAGGTTTTGAAATCAGAAAAGTTGTAGATGACGGTGAGGTCTCAGTGAGGTTAGTGTCTCCTGAACAGAGATTTTTTTTATTGACACACTGATGTAATTACATTAAGATTAAATATAATCAAAGCCCCAAATCTAGACATATAACACAAACACCTTCGAGGCTAACCAGTTGTTGGTAATTTGTTCTGTCAAAACAGGCCTTCACGATGCAGTGCTCTCTAGGAGTGTATTAGGTGTTATGATAAACCTAAACCTGTTATTTTAATGTCCAAGCTGAACTCTTTTAACAAGGCAATATGGCTCTTTATTTTGAATTGAACTCATTTGGTCCACTGTGATCATTCAGGATATAGCATTACTGGGAAGCAGCATTCAGTCTTTTTTTACATCACATATCTGGAACTAACTCCCAGAAAACATGAGGTTTGCTCCAGTTCTTTTAAATTTAGACATTTCTGTTTGGCACTGCCTTTTATTGAGTTGAACTCAGGACTATTTATTCATATCCTGCAATCAGAAAGTTCTAGATGAACTGTGATGTCTCATAGTGTCTCCTGAACAGGGATTTTTTTTGATTGACACACTGATATATTTACATTAGCATTAAATATAATCAAAAACCAAATCTAGACATAGAACAAGCACCTTTGAGACTAACCAGTTGTTGGTAATTGTTCTGTCAATACAGACCTTCACGATGCAGTGCTCTCTAGGAGTGTATTAGGTGTTATGATAAACCTGTTATTTAATGTCTAAGCTCTTTTAACAAGGCAATATGGCTCTTTTTATTTTGAATTGAACTCATCTTGGTCCACTGCTACCGGTAGATCTGCTGCTATGTTAAGAGGCTGTCAGTCCAAACCTCTCTGATCATTCAGGATAGCATTACTGGGAAGCAGCATTCAGTCTTTTCACATCACATATCTGGAACTAACTCCCAGAAAACATGAGGTTTGCTAAAATTCTCTGTTCTTTTTAAAATGCAATTCTTGCAGAAATCTCCAAATGTCAAAAGCTTTTGAAGCCAAATCACATCATGGCTTTTTCTATGGTATTCCTCAAGGTTTCGGTGTCATAGTGTGGTATTTTGGAGATTTTATTGATCATTTTTTATCAATTCTCGATTAGTACAAAAATTGTTAAATTTAGCAGCAAATCTGTGTAAAATGGTATCAACCCAAAATTTTATGCAACAACTTAGAAGACATAATAGAGCATGGGAATAGCCATCATATACTTTGATCATAGTGTTCTAAGCTCTTATACACTTTCACAATTTATTTGAAATAATTAATTAATTAATTAATTCATGTTTATTTCTGATTATGACTAGAAACAACTTGACACAGTGCTGAGCTGCATTTAAAATTAATATTCAGGTTCCTGGCTTTCAGATGATGTACACCACTTCTATATGACATTGACCTGCTATCTCCCCCTAAATACCCCTCGTACCCTACTAAAAAGGACAAAACGGGTCTATTGTGGGTCTCAATTTTATGTCTCATGTAAAGCTCTTTGAATTGCCTAATTTATATACATTAATAATTTTGCAAATTTATATTTCAGGCTGTATTGTTTAACAGTGTGAGTGTGCAGTCCTCCCTGCCAAGGAAGGAGAGGCACCAGGGACCATGAGTGAGAATGGCCCTCATACAGAGGCGCAGATGTACTTTGAGGTGGAGGTGGATCCCCTGGGTCGGGACGAGGACGAAGAGGAAGACAAGATCCCCTTTGACAAAGATGATGATGACCTGATCGCTGAACCTTCATCGTCGTCTGGTCGGGTTTACGACCGCACCACGGTACTTATTGAGCGGGACCCTATTCGGCTAGATGAGGAGGGCGAAGAGGAGGGCCACTGTGGAGGAGACGATGATGGGGTCACTTTCCTAACTGAAGGGGAAGGTGATGGAGATGAGGAGGATGGCTCTCTGGCCTTTATGTCCGACCCTGATGGCATGTCACAGGGTTATGTGCACCACACCATTTCTCCAGACCAGATCCAGTTCACAATAAATCCAGGCTCCACCCGCATGCCACGCAACATAGAGGGGGCCACCCTCACCCTGCACTCCGAGTGCCCAGAGACCAAGATGAGAGAGGTAAGCCTAAATACATGCCTCTCCTCTTAAAATGTAAAGGATATACAGCAGCTACATTTTAATGAAATGTGTATATGCTTGTTGGACGACCAAAGGCATCTCTTTTGTCGAGTTCTCAAAAAGGTATCTTTTACTTTGAATGTTTAGTGTCAACACAGGTGCACAATGATTTCAATAAGCAGCTTCTTTTTGTATCAAAGGTGTTGTGCTTCTATTCAGTAACCTGCGGCGTAAACACATTTTCACACCAGTAACAACACAGATGAGGTTAGATTGTGATTACTAGAAGGCTGTTCAGCTATTACTGCTGAAGAATGCTTGGTTTTGTTTGGTTATTTCTGAAGTAATTGCTTGGTTTGGCTCATGGAGGCTCTTCCAGTCATTCCTGCTAATTCGTTCAAATGGATTAATCTAACATGTCTAATGGCCTTACAAACTGTGAGATGCATAATGTAACAATATAGCAAGTGTTATTATTGACATGCTTTTCCTTGGTGAAATGCAAAGTACAATTGCAAATATGTTAACATGCTGTAAGGTCCACAACTCACTCTGCCTCCTTTCTGTATTCATGTCGTGAATTTGCCTTATATTGACACCTATCCCAGCTTAATTAGTGGAAGTAGACTGTAAAACCATCTGACAGCATGTGTGCACTGGTAACGCAGGTCCTTGCTGAAGGACTGCAGTGAACAACTCAGTCCTGTGTTTAGTGAGTTGTTTCAAATGTCAGATGATGCACACTATATGCCTATTAAGGAAATGCCAAATACAGTTCTTGTGTCAAACACACCGAAACAAGAGGTTGTTAATTATTGACCAGTTGCCTCAGCGTCTATTATAATGAAGCGTCTTGAGAGGATTGTAATACAACCGGTTCCTCGTGGAGTTTCAAATACATTTGACCCATTACAGTTTGTATCGGAGGGACAGAAGCATATGGGGATGATATATTGGATATCCTGCATAACATTTAGTGTCATCTTTATAGACCCAAGCCATTTGACCATGTTCTTTTTGTTTGTTGTCAATATGTGTTTTATGAGTCTCTCCTTTACAGACATGCCCACTTTATGATAATCACATGCGGTTTGAGGCAAGTCGTAGTCATGTCAGCTCACTGACACACTGACAGCTGTTGTTGCCTGTTGGGCTGCAGTTTGCCATGTTATGATTTGAGCATAGTTTTTAATGCTAAATGCAGTACCTGTGAGGCTTTCTTGACAATATTTGTCATTATTTTGTGTTAATTAATTTCCAATAATAAGTATATACATACATTTGCATAAAGCATGGATATTTGTCCACTCCCATGTTAATAAAAGTATTAAATACTTGACAAATCTCCATTTAAGGTACATTTTGAACAGATAAACAATGTTTGATTAATTTGTGATTAATCACGATTAAGTATGGACAATCATGCAATTAAATATTTGAATTGGATTAACAGCCCTAGTTTAATACTGTAAGACTATATTTTAATGAAGATACTTCTACAGCTAGATGTGAATAATAGCATCCTTAGATGGGTGGAGTGCTGCAGTGTTTTTCCCTGATGTTATTATTAGGAGGCCCTCCAAGGGAGCACTTTCTCTCCAGCGCTGTTTTTAATCTGGAACTTTCTGATGACACTGCCAATGTTGGTCTGATCAATGAAGACGAGACAAAGTATTGTGGATGGACTGTTTGTTAGTTGGTATCAGCCCAGTTTTTGACACTGAGAAAAAAAGATCTTGGAATTTCGTAAACACTAAGAAAATGGTTTTATTTGAATTGTAGACCCCACTGCCATCTTCAGGAGAATGCCACTGTGGTTGTGAATAACTACACATATCTATGGGCAGTAATAGAAACATACTGGTTCTCGTTTACTGTGAATTTATGACGAGTTTGTGGTACTTGTTCTTGTCTGCAAGTAAGAAGAAACTGCACAAATAGTTACAATTTCTTGCAACAGCAAAATGGTGCAACACTGTTTTGATGGTTCTGAGTCACAAGGAAATGGCAGACAATTCTTAGTTATGTATCATATCCCTTTTTAGTGAAAATGATTTCCTAACATAAGCTTGAGGGTACAGGGTGCTGTCTTTGTGAAGCAGCGTGCCTGTAGGGTTTTTAAACCAATAGCATAATATCACTAAACAAACAAACCAAATATGATGCTGTGTGTGTGGCGGTTGGCCAGTATTTGTGGGTGTTACTGCTGTACGCCGAGCACAGTGTTTATTTAATCTGTATGTAATGTTGGATTGTCTTGATCGCCGCCATTGTCCTCGCATTGTTGGTGGGTTTTTATCAGTATTGTTATCTTTTCCAACGTCATTGTTATGACGTTATGCTTGATTTGCTGTGACATTGTTATGATTGCCACAGGCACAGAATAAATTTCCAAGAGGACTATAAACTTACTTATCCCTAAACTGAAGTGCACACGGCAAAAAGTGGAAGCAACCTCTAACAAAATGAAGCTCCATCTTGCTTCTTTGTCAAATATTATTTGGATTTAGCAGATCAAACTGTACGTCTTTTCAATGGAGTCTTTACATAAAATCACAGTGGGTAGTGGCAGTCACATGCTGCATTGTGATGTGGTGCAAAGTATGCTGTGTGCATTCAATTCAGTGTGTACTACATAGAAAAAAAACAATTTTTTAGCCACTCTTTGAAAAGCATGATGAGTGGAGAGGACTCAAGAGTGGCTATTTTCTGTGAACAACAAATAAAAGATTCCACTTCAGCATGTTTCAGGAAAAAAAAACTAATGACAAGGAGCAACGTCAGACAAGCACTTAGTGATATTGCTGTAAATACACTCGCATAACCATTTAATTTGTAATGAAGTGGTCTTTTTGCGCTATGCATGTGGAGGACCAAAGTATACAATGCTCTCTCACAATTATCGAAGAGTCACGATTGTGTGGGAGACGAGTACAGTACTGAGGTACAAGCTTTAACAGGCCTCCTACGGTGGCTTTGCATGGATGTTTGCTTCACAAATGATCTCTCCCACATCCTTGAAACCAAAATGAATGGCCTTAGATTACCCATCACTCAGATTAGTGTTTGCTAGTAAGACTGAAAGGAAATTTAATCAGCTTTCTATCACTTCCACTGTATGTACAACAGCTAAGCAGGTTTTGTCTCTTTCATGGTTTGATTTGGTGTGTTGGACAAAGTCCTCCTGAATTAAAGCATTGAGGCTGCTAGGATGAACAACGTAGGGTTTTCACTGATGTGATAGTTATTTTCCAAACTAACAAAGGCATCACTTGCACCAAAAGAAATGTTAAACATCATGAAGAAAAATGATTTTGCTTCTGAAAATAAATATCAACATACATTAGCACTTAACTGCTAAGTGTATTATCATTCACAGTCAGGCAGTTTTAATAAATTGTTCAAAACTTTGTTTGAATTTGACATCAGGCCTGTCATGAAAATGTCCTTTGAATTTTTTTGTGCTGCAATTTTGTCCAAAACTAATATCTTGATCTCAAATAAACATACATTATAGTAGAGCTGCAACCAGTAATCGATTAGTTGTCAACTATTAAATTAATCGCCAATTATTTCGATAATTGATTAATCCATTTGAGTAATTTTTTAAGAAAAAAAAATGAAATTGTCTGATTCCAACTTCTTAAATGTGAATATTTTCTGTTTTTTTTTTCTCCTCTAAGACAGTAAACTGAATATATTTGAGTTGTGGACAAAACAAGACATTTGAGGACTTCATCTTGTAATTTTATGACATTTTATAGACCAAACAACTAATCGATTAATCTAGAAAATAATTGATAGATTAATAAACAATGAAAATAATCGTTAGTCCGCAGCTTTACTTGAGAAGTTTGTTTATTAATTTGTGTAAAAATGACATTACAATAAAAAGTTTTCTCTCACTTTCTAATTCTCCCACTTTGCTGGCTACTCAGCATTGGGGAACTACCTGATCTATTGCAGTCAGGGGTAAACATGCAGCTTTCTATCTTGAGTCATGTTAATGGGAAAGGATTTTTTTTTTAATACAAGATCTCTGAGAGGATCGAGACAGTGAATAACAGGAATAATGTTAGCTGAGAGAGGGGGTCCTCTTGTCGAGGTGGCCCACCACAAGCTTTCTCCTCCTGACTTTGTGTTTAACACAGGATGGCATTTTTGTTGGAAGAAGAGAATGAACTGCTTTTATTCACATTGCCCCAGGGCTTTTGTGTGAGAAGAGAGCAGGAGACTGCCACACTGCAGTGCAGATTGGTGCTGTGAAACAGAATTGGATGGGATATATTGCATGGGGGGTTAGTCATCATCGCTGTCCTTTGTGCTCACCCGCTTCATGTGCTGATTGGTGGCTGAGTCATTGAGTTCAGGTCCCGTCTGAAAGGTCACACTGAGTCAGACTGTCACTTCATCGTATGACCAGGCTAATTATTACTGAGAATTAGCAAATTACTTTTTCACTGCCTTTTTTGAAATACAGGTTTAAGACTATTTAATTGTTTTTTTTAAGAGAGGTGATGTTATCTGTTTCCTTAGTTTCAGGTTGATAAGTGCTGATGTCCCCCTCCTCTTCTTCCTCTATCAGGTGAAGCGCTACCAGTGCATGTTTGAAGGCTGCACCAGGACGTACAGCACGGCGGGAAACCTGCGAACACACCAGAAGACACACCGGGGCGAGTACACCTTCGTGTGTAATCAACAGGGCTGTGGAAAGGCCTTCCTCACCTCCTACAGCCTCAAGATCCATGTCCGTGTTCACACCAAGGAGAAGCCGTTTGAGTGTGATGTGCAAGGCTGTGAGAAGGCCTTTAACACGTTATACAGGTAAGCCTTTACACAGCTTTGTTGTGTTTTATTTCTCCTTATCGGTGCTGTTCAGATCATTATCACCACTGTAGGTTCTGTTAGCGGTGTCTAGAAATTGAAGTAAAAGTAATAAACATTGGATTGTGTCATAAAGTCAATTGTTAGGCGGGTCCTGCAATAAAGTAGATCAGCGGTTCTGAGGTTGTCAAAATTAGATCTGCACATGTATAACTATAATCATAATAACACACTTGCTGGACAATTTATACAAAAGTCTGTATATAAATCTATTTAAAAAGATATATTTTTGTGCTACTAAGTGGGCCACATTCTGTTAAAACCCGGTGTTTCTACACAGTTATGGATAAATATAAGACTAATATTATTAATATTATACTATTTGTAGAATTAAATTCTAGTGGTGGCTGCGTAGGGTTGTTTCCGACTCCTGTGATCCCAACATGTCCAATAACTCCAGAGTGTCCAAAAGTCAAAATTGATTGGGACAAGATAGATGTAAGCATTTCCAAAATTCACGTTTTTATCGAATAAAATATCCATATTTATTTGCATTCAGCTGACGAGTGATATTCATTAAAGAAAGTTGATTTAATAAAAAAAGATACAAGCAGGGGGGCTTAGAGAAAGATAGGTTGGAAACCACTGAATTAGATGGCCTTACTAGTGTTGTCAAATACTGTCATGTCTAACGTCTGTTCAAATAATACAATATGAGATGGACACAATAAGTAATTTATTATAATTAAAATGTATAATTTTCTTAGCTTTTATATAGTGCTGTGTGTTGGCAATTCTTCTGACAGTATTTTGAAGTGTTTTTTCCGTGTAGCCTTCAAATCTCAAGTGTAACTTTATTATCCAAAGAAGGACATTTATTTGGTCAGAGGTTAAAAAATACACAGGGTCAGCACAAAAATACATAATGTAAAGCAATCGAAACAATCCATAAAAAGAACAAAACCATGAAAAAGCAGAACATTGTCACCTCAGGGTGCTCTGGCCTGTATGTTCTCTCTTTCTAATCGCTAGCTTATCCCTAATTACTAATTCTCCCTAAATGAAAATATCCTCCTTTTTAATCCTGAAGTTTTCAGTTTCCGTTGCAATTTGGGTGAGTTTGGTCATTAAAAATGTTGTGTATTGTATTTTAAAATTAGGTAATTATGCCAACTGAAATGTTTTTATCTGTCTGAAATGAGTGATACTGCAGATGAATATCTATTTTTGACAACACCAGACTCAATTACAGTTTTAGTCTATTTTGACCAGTGCCAGGCATTTTCTTCATTTGTAGCATTTTCACTGTTCAGATGTTGCTGTGTTTTGCTGTGATCTCAAGCAGTCCACATCCGAACCCAATGGTCTGTATTGGTTCGGGTTGCTATGACAACCCGTTTGTAGCTTGGTGGAGCTGTGCCACTGCCATTAGTTGCCTGTCAGAGGCTGGTACACAGGGCAGCCAACCATTGCCACACATGGGTGGATTCTCCTTTTAATAACATCCCTCTCCCCATCTTCCATGACACCCAGATTTCTCTCGTTTTCTGACTAGATTGTGTTATCTGAATGTGGACTCTGCTCTCTTGTTCATAATGCTTTTTAGGCATTCTTTAAGAAAGTGCAACAGGACTCAACACATGCCGTTTAATGCCACTGTGCTTAGTTTGTTTCTCTCTGCATGTCTCCCGTTGTGGTTTAATGAAACACACTTCATTGTCTCTGCAGACTAAAAGCACACCAGAGACTTCACACAGGCAAGACATTCAACTGTGAATCAGAGGGATGCACAAAGTACTTTACCACACTTAGCGACCTGAGGAAGCACATTCGCACACACACTGGGGAGAAGCCATTCCGGTGAGCATTTCCATTATCACACCAGGTTTAATCCACCCGCTAGTAGAAGATAAAGGAACTGTGATGCTAATTGATACCCAAAGACAGCTCTTTTAGTCTGTTTTAATGTTTGCTTGTCTACACAAATGAAATGTTTAGTGTTTTTTTTCTAGGGCTGTCAATCCATTAAAATATTTAATTGTGATTAATCACATGATTGTCCATGATTAATTGCACATTTTTTATCTGTTCAAAATGTACCTTAAAGAGAGATTCGTCAAGTATTTAATACTTTTATCAACATGAGTGGACAAATATGCTTGTTTTATACAAATGTATGTATATATTTACTATTGGAAATCAATTAACAACACAAAACAATGATAATATTGTCCAGAAACCCTCACAGGTACTGCGTTTAGCATAAAAAATATGTTCACATCATAACATGGTAAACTGAAGCCCAACAGGCAACAACAGCTGTCAGTGTGTTAGTGTGCTGACTTGACTTTTCCTGTATTGCATGGAATTATCATAAAGTGGGCATGTCTGTAAAGGGGAGATTCGTGGGTAACCATAGAACCCATTTTCATTATCATATCCTGAGGTCAGAGGTCAAAGGACCCCTTTGAAAATGGCCATGCCAGTTTTTCCTCGCCAAAATTTAGCGTACGTTTAGAGTGTTATTAAGCCTCCTTCGCAGCAAGCTAGTGTGACATGATTGGTACCAGTAGGTTCCTTTTCTAGTTTCATATGATGTCAGTATCTTCTCTGTAGCTTTAAAACTGAGCTTGCTACAA
>CAKAOI010039391.1:0-15517 GCA_916701655.1 Sebastiscus albofasciatus
GGAAGAGGAAGGATAAGAGGAGAGGGAAGAGGAGAGGGAAGAGGAGAGGAAAGGGAAGAGGAGAAGAGGAGAGGAGAGGGAAGAGGAGAGGGAAGAGGAGAAGGAAGAGGAAGGAGAAGAGGAGAGAGGAGAGGAGAAGGAAGAGGAAGGAGAAGAGGAGAGGGAAGAGGAGAGAGAAGAGGAGAGAGAAAAGGAGAGAGAAGAGGAGACGGAAGAGGAAGGATAAGAGGAGAGGGAAGAGGAGAGGGAAGAGGAGAGGGAAGGGGAGAGGGAAGATAGATTCAGAGAGAGTCCTGCTGAGACAACATGACCCTTTTTAATATGACTAATATCTGGAGGGAGATCAGTCTTCTGTTTAGTTGCTGGAACTGAAAAAGCAGTTTGAGTAAGGTAAATGTTGTGGATGAATATTTTATATTTCCCGTCTCCCCTCGTTGATGATCCTGTTTGTCTCACTTCACTATGAGCTGTTAGAATAAATAGTTTAAACCTGCAGTATCTTATAAAGTAAACTAACATAACATAAACAACAAAGTCAAAGTTGTATTGTTCGATAATAATGAGTTCGTTTTTTTATCCAGTGCTTTAAGAGCTGGTTTAAAGGCTAAAGCCTGGTCTAGCATACTGCAAAATACATCGCTTTAACTGTCACATACTGCATACTACTGAGGAACGCAGTATACAGTACGTACTGTATGCTACTGAGGAACGGAGTATACAGTATGTACTGCATACTGCGTACTACGTTCGTCAGTAGTATGTAGTAGGCGGTTTCGAATACAGTCAAACTGATTATTTGCCAATCAGCTGCCAATTAAACGAGTTACGCTGCTGCCAAGTTTGGTTACATCAGTGACGCCGTAACATTAGGAGATGTTAGCAGGCTAGCAAGCACACACCAGATTTGACAATGACCGCGGAAAATAGCAAGGACAAGAAAAGGCAAAAAACACTATTTTCATGAGGAATGGGAAACAGAGTTTTTTTCACGATTGTGAATAACAAATGTGTGTGTGTCTCATCTACGGTGTGAGCATGTCAGTCGGTAGAAGATGTAACGTCAAGCTCCACTTCACCAAAGTCCACGCCAACTTTTCGCTCTTCAGGAGCTGAAGACAACGCTCAAAAGACGACAGTTTCTGTTTACAAATTGACGAAAAAGGCCAACGCAGAAACAGGCTTCATTAAAGTGGCGCACATCCTAACGAAGCACAAAAAAAACCTTCACCTATGGCGGCGTTGCAAAAGAGGCGTTGACTGTGGTGGCTGAAACGTTATTCAAGGACCATAAAAGTAGGACAGAAATGATGTCTGCTATCGCCGATACAACTTGGTGCTAATACTGTGGCAAGGAGAGAGTCTGCGTTGTCTGCGGATGCTGTGGAGTAGCTAGAATGGGACATGGACAGGTGCAGATGGTTTTCCATCCAGTGTGATGAGTCGGTTGACTACAGCGATACGGCCCAGCTGGCTGTCTTGAATGTCATGAAATTTAAGTTCAGAACAAGACTGACAGATGAACATTTAAATGACTCCATAAGAGTGAACCTAAGTGGATCCACTCCAGCACACATCTCTCTTGTTGACTCCATGCAGTGCCAGTCATCTCACTAACTGTTAAAAAGACTGATGTAATACATGCATGCGAACTACAGATGATGAAGGGAATGCGAAGGGAAGTGATGTGATGCAGTGATATGTGGACAGACAGTAAAATAAGTAACAACATAGTTTTGTTTTCTATGACATTAATCGGATGTGAATTTAATAGTGTGAGTTTAACACATTGAAAATGTAAAGAAATGCATACAGAAAAAAACATGCACATGCTGGTGAATTTAAGATAGTGATGATGTCAAAATATGAGTGTTGGTATCAACATTTTCTACATGTTCACACAAAATAAGCTTATTCAGCTGGTTTGGGTGGAGCTGAGCGATGTGAATAAATGTTGCTAATAATATAAAATATGAGTAGCTCTCGGCCACTTTCATTTTGTCAAAGTAGCTCTCAGAGGAGAAAATGTTGGAGACCAATCCCTCTTCACTTTTCCTGGCACAGTTTTAAACAACATTTCCAGGGGGTTTCGGGTTTCTGATCTACAGCATTTCAGGATGCGGCTTTTATTAAAAACGATCTAATTTACATCTGAGGCGGGACATTAATTAACATTACAGATGCTGGTGTTCTGACACCGAGTTCAGTCTCTGCTGAACAGAAGTGCTGTGCGTTTGTCTTACTTCTATCTTCTTTCAAATTCCAGACTTTTTTTCACCATGGGTAAGTAGGCTCCTCTGCCATTTATTTAATTTAAAACATATTCAAAACTGCATGTTGATCATGATCTTTGTTTTATATGTAGACTATGAATTTAGTTTAATTGTTTTGATCAACTTACCTGCCTATTCGCATTTCATAAATAAAAGTAATGTGGTTAATTCTTTTTTTATGATGTTTTCGTTGGTTTTCAGTGCGAGTTATTAACAGAAGAAAAACCATAGCGCTTTATCTTTTACTCTGAAGGCCGAGAAGAAACCGTCGAAGAATGTGGGTTCACCCGCTCAATCAGAGAAGGAGACAACTTGGAGCTTTTCACCATCTTGTAGCTGAACTGCGCCTTGATAGGGAAAAACACCTGAAGTATTTCAGAATGAGCGCTGAAGAAATGGATCATCTACTTTCCTTGATTGGAGCTGACCTGACCAGGCAGATAAAAACTTACAGGGCTGCCATCTAACCAAAACAGCAGCTTGCTGTCACACTGAGGTAATTATAACTAATTCAATTTATGGACATGCATTAAAGCTGAAGTAGGCAAAATTGGAGCAAATATGATTTAAAAAAGTTATTTTTTATAAAACGGTCGCTATATCCTGACAGTACTACATGAAACAAGTAACCTGAAAAAAATCATGTGCCTCTGTGTCCTCCGGTGTCCTCTGGTGTCCTCCGGTGCTCCTAACGGCATCTGCAAGATTTCATAGACTGGAGGAAAACAAACAGTAAGAACTGATCTGAGGTCTGCTGTCCATCTGCCGTCTATGAGAGCCGGCTGTCAATCACTCACGAACTCCGACCAAAGGGCAGACTAGGCAGTGCTGATCAAATATGAATCAATATTCTGTTACTGTAATGTCTATTTCTCTCCTCAGATGTTCTCAGAATCATCTTGTAGTGCACGGTTTACATTTACATTTTTAACTTTACATTGAATGAATTATCTATTTATTTATTTATTGCATGAACTTATGGGATCAATTACTAATTATATATTATGAACACATTTATGCAACAGCACTTACACTCCCACCAAATAACTTAATAACTCTGAATGTGGGATTTTCTTTAAAGCAAAGATTATGAAAGGAATCAATAAAGTGTTTTAAGTCTGAATGACTGATCTTGTGACTTAATTGGCTTCTAGCAAGGTAACTACTTTGTGAATAGGCCTTTCAAGGTAAACTGATCTAGTATGTGATTTTCCTTTATCAAGTGTAGTGTCACTGACTAGTAGCTTCAACTTCCGCGCCATGCCGTCTGCACTGGGGTGAGCTTCCAGAACCCTGGTGGGCTTCCATTCATTTCTTGGTGAGCTGTCATTTTGTAGAATCACAATGTCATCTACTCGTGAATTCTGTGATGTTCTTTGCTATTTCTGTCGTTGTTGAAGGTTGAGCAGGTATTCCCTTTTCCAAATTTGTTGGCTAGGAACTGCACTCTTCTCCACCTTTTGCACAAATAGAGGTCTTCTTTGCAGAACTGTCCAGGAGGGGGCAGAATAACTGACAATTTCATGGTTATTATATGGTTGGGTGTGAGAGGTTCTGGACCGGTAGGATTGTGAAGATGTTCGACACTTTGTGGCCTGCTGTTGATTATAGCCATTGTTTCGTAAAGAAACGTCCTCAGAGTTGTAGTGTCGAGTCTGTTTGCTGACTTGTCAAGCATGACAGTAAGAATGCTTCGGATTGTTTGAATTTGGTGCTCTCAAACTCCACCCATATGGCTTGCCAATGGGACATTCATCACAAATTCACAACCGATAGCTCTTTGACGTTCTTGATCCATTCCCTTGAGCAACTCAGAAAACACTCTCTTGGCGCCCATGAAATGTTTTGCCTGGTCGCATCTTAATTGACGTACAGGTCTTCTAATGGCTACAAATGTGCGAAGCACATTCATGAAGGCGTCTGTTGTCAAGTCGTAAAGTGTTTCTATACGCACTGCTTTCAAGCATAAGCACGTAAACAACAATCCATATCGTTTTAATTCCTTTCTCTTCCTTCCTTTACGATGAAAGGGCCGAAACAATCGAGACCGCAGTAGCTAAAGGGAGGGGATATCTCAGTTCTCTCTTCCGGCAGATCTGCCATTTGTTGAACCTCTGTAGTTCTTCTGTATCTTCTACACTTCACACACTAGTAAATGTGTGAGGAGATCACATTTCTGCATCTTAAGATCCATATTCCGTTTGCACGCAACTCATTCATAGTCATGCCTCTTCCTTGGTGGTGTATACATTCATGATGATGTTTTATGAGCAGGGCTGACACATGAGATTTCTTTGGAAGTATTGCGGGATAATTTACATCATGGTGTAAGGCTGATTGGGATAGCCATCCTCCCACCCTGGACCCAGGACATTGTTGTTGTCCAAGAAAGCATTCAACTGGTGTAACTTGTTGTGCTTGTTCAGGGTGTTTTCTTTCTGGAGTTTGATTTTTTGAATGTCTTCAGCAAAGGCTTCTTCTTGCACCAACTTGATGATGAAGATTTCTGCTTCTCTTCTTTCTTCAAGGCTGGTTGTTTCTTTCGTTCTATTCTGAAGTGCTTTGAATTCTCTGACAAATCTCTTGAGCCTAGCGACTGCTCTCACTGCTCTGGACCAGTCAGAAAACTTAGTGAAGCGGTTCGCCATTGAATCCACTTCTTTCGTCTTGACTGCGTGAACATGTGCTTTGCGAAGCTCAGGGTCGGTCGTTTCTACTTCTCCCACCATTTCCTCTTCACATGGAAGATTCAGATGCCAAAGAAAGTCTGGTCCTCTCAGTTGGACTCTTTTAGCTGAACTGCACTCAGCCCTCTTGAGGCGCAATCAGCTGGGTTATTTTCGGAGCGGACATGACGCCATTGTTCAGGGTTTGTGCTGGATCTTATGTGTTGGATCTGGTTGACTACAAACATGTGAAACCTCTTGGCGTCATTGTTCACATAGCCAAGGACCTCCTTGGAGTCAGTCCAATAATACTGTTGCAGGGTTTCGATCTCAAGCTCCCTTTTGACGACATCACCGTTTCGGACTGCAGTCACAGCTGACGACAATTCAAGTCTTGGGATAGCCGTTACTTTGGTAGGGGCTACTTTTGCCTTCCCCATAACAAGTGAGCAGCTGATCTGTCCTGTTCACTTATTGCTCGGAGATACGAACATGCATCATATCCATTTAAACTTGCATCTGCAAGGTTGTGAAGCTCGTATTGCATGACTTCGCCAAAGTTTGATGGAAGGTAGCTTCTTGGAATCTTCAGAGCTGCCAAGTGAGGCAATTCTTTAAGACATGACTCCCATTGTGGCAGGATGTGGTCAGGGAGATTTTCGTCCCAGCTGACTTTATCTCTACATAGTATCTGAAGGATCTGTTTGCCGACTAGTATGAAAGGAGCCACGAATCCTAACGGATCATAGACTGAGGCGACAGTCGAGAGAACCCCTCTCCTTGTCAGTGGGTTTTCCTTAACTATGATTCTGAATTGGAATTCATCTGCTTCAACACATCACTGAACTCCAAGTGCTCGCTCAATGTTTAGTTCTCCTAGAGCCATGTCTAGATCCTTGGATTGGGCACGTTCTTCACGTGGTATAGCAGCGATCACTTCTTTGTTGTTGGATACAAACTTGTGCAGCCGGAGGTTTCCTGTTCTGCACAAAGCTCTTGACTCTTCCACTAGACGTATGGCTTCAGTAGGTGTCTTCTACATCGTCGACGTAGAAGATTCTCTGGATAAACTTGATGGACTCTTCGCTGAACCTTCCATGACCCTGTGATGCCAGATGCTTGAGTCCAAAGTTGGAGCAGCCAGGGGATGAAGTTGCCCCAAACAAGTGCACCTCCATTCTGTACACTGAGGGTTTGAAGTCTAGATTGCCCTTGTCCCACCAGAGGAACCTCAGATAGTCTTGGTGTTTCGTTGCAACGTGAAATTGATGGAACATCTTTTCGACTTCACACATTACAGCCACTGAACCCTTTCTAAATCGACATAGGACTCCAACTAATGTGTTAGTCATGTCTGGCTCGGTCAAAAGATGATCATTTAGGGAGGTTTCTCGGAAGCGTGCTGAACAGTCGAAAACCACATGGATCTTCTCAGGTTTGTGGGGGTGGTAGACTCCATCATGCGGAATAGACCATATTGGGTGGTTATCGAATTCAGGCTGTGGAACCTTCTCTGCATCTCCTCAAGTAATTATGTCATTCATGAATTGGACATAATCCTTGTAATATTGTTCATTTCTCCTCAGTCGTTGCTCTAATGAGGTGAGCTGATGAACTGCACATTGTTTATTGTCTGGGAGATTAGGTTTGTCTGTCTTGAAAGGAAGTGGGAGTTTGCAGTGGCCGTCTTCTTTCTGCCTTATACCTTCTTTCACTTTAGACAAGAAGAGAAGGTCTTCCTGAAAGACTGGGTTATCGTCTGCAGTGTGATCTGTGAAGTCAGCTTTGAGAGCCTTGATGATGTCTGTTGGATTAATGTCTTTGACTTGAGTTTTGCACACAAAGTGTACTTCTTTCTTTAGCTTGACTGATGGCAGCACAGCAGGTGTCACTTGTACCGGAAAAGTATGTCCGCCAGAGAATTGTGTTGAATCGGTAAATTTGAGCTAGCTAAATAACTAAAATTATTAATAATCCATTAATGCTTACAAATTGAGACATAAAACCAAAAAATGCGGACCAAGTGGCCATGGAGCTATAAAATCCAAAGTGGAACCAAACTTTATTAATGCTTATCAATGGAGTAATAATAATCTAATAATAAAAAATTATATCAATAATTATAATACTAGGCTCTTTGTCCGCCTATGCAGCATCCAATATGCTATATGCTGTCGCGCACTGCTCACGCAGGCATTGTGGCCCGAAGGCCCAAGACCAACCTTAACATTGTAACCTATTAATGGAAGTAACGCTATCAGAAAATATGACCAAAGAATAAAGTTCAGTTCATTAACTTTTCTTTTCACAATAAATGAAGTAGCCTAGATCCTACGTCTATTTTCGTTGATTATACTCTGGCCATTTTCAGGTTTAAATCCTGATTATACTATAATTACAGTACAAAATAGAATTAGTACAAAACTTCTCGCCACATTGGATGTGGTGAGGTCCACCTCCCAAATGTTAATGCTCCTTTCCCCACGCCAAAGTGTCACTTTTTTTTGGCCTTGCGGCAGTATTTTAAAAGGATTTCAACTATACCCAGTGTGAATGTCGGTGGTAAAGGCGCCAAGTGAGTGGGTCTGGGCGTTTTATAGACAAAAGTGCGCATTTGGCGACCTTTCACCTGTCTTCCGGTAGTGACACAGCCCATCGCGACAATTCACAGATCTTTACGTAGAAAGGAAGAAAGAAGAGGGAGATACATTTTATGCCACAACGTAAGAAATGAAAAAAAAGTCAATATTTGAAAGGTATAATGTCATTTACGTATATATATGTGTAATAAATTAAGGGGGGCCAAGAAATGTCAGAATGGCCCATGGTGGAGGGGCACAAATATTGTTATCCCTCAAGTTGACATGAATCCATAAGTAAGTGAAAGTCCTTTGTAAAGATTAAAGGAAAAAGGACACAGTTGAAATTAAGATTTGTAAAATCGTGTGTTTTAAGAAAGTAACCAAGTTAAAGGGACTGCTTGTAACTTTTTGAGCGTATAAATGTACCGGGTCGGGACACATGCGCGCTCGCGTATGCATGCTCGCGTGTGGCTGAAGTCTCTCCTCCTCTGCCTGCTTGCCTTTCACTGACACAGCGCGCGCATTCTCGTTGTCTCGCTCCACCTCTAGACATGAACGCGCGCTCAAACCACACTGCAGAAGAGTTAGTTTAGCTCTGAGAATATCTTGTGAATGTACAGTGGACGTTTGTGCAGAAATAAATGCTGCAGCTCCTCCAGACCAACAGAGGTTTCCCGTGTCTTGTGAAGTGATGGGGCTCCACAGCTAGAAACGTTATCGTCTCTGACCGAGTGCATGTGTCTCCCTGCGGCTGTGGTCGGAGACGATAACGTTTCTCTTCCTGCTTCAGCCCCGGCACCGACGCTGAGGCAGGAAAAGCCAACACTAGGATCAGCAGTGATTCATGGAGAGACCTTTGTCTGGTCAGCTAACATTACTGCCAAGCAGGTGAAATATAGAGTGATATTATGGTTTTAGCTGACGTGTGTCGCCACACTGTTTTGAGCGATGCTTGTTCAAGTCTATTTAGAGCGAACAAGCGTGAGCCTGACGCTGACTTTCGTTGACTTGAGGCCACAGGTGTCGCTGTTAACAAGCATTTCTGAAAGTTACAAATAGTCCCTTTAAAGGGCAACTCAAGTGAAATTTAAAGGGTTACTCTATTCATATGAAAACCTTTTCTTATGTGAAGGATAAGTGATTTAATGCATTTCTAAGCATATTAGCTCTGCAATTAGGGTTTGTTTGCATATTTGTGCCAAAGTGATTTCAAATCTTATTTGTTGTTTTGAAATTGAAGTCCACTTGAAATCTATATTTAAAAAATTAGGCTTCCCATATAGTCTTCACACAGTTATCAAGGATTTCATACAGTTAACAACCGTCTTCACTACTCACATTAAGGCTTGCTGTAAAAAGAAATCAAAATAAATTAAGCTGTGGCTGAAGCTGCCGCGTCTCAGGAAGTTTTAGCAGTGTTGGCTGAACAAGAAAAGGAAGTGACAGAACTTCAAAGGCTCAAGGCTGAAGATAAACAGCAGCTGGCACAATTTGAATCTGAGAACCTAGCCAGGCAACAGGCAATGCAAGACAAGCGTAGAAAGCTTGATTGCCTAGAGGAAGTCAAGAAGTTGAACGCTGCAAGAGCTCAAGTAAAGGTATTGACTTGCCGTGAGATGTTAAACCAGCAGGAGAAAGCCAAGTTCTAAACCTCATGATTCCTACAGTCATTCCTCAATCTCTGCCAGTTGTAACGCAAACCCTCAATGCCTCAAGTCGACCATTTGTTCCTCGACCTCTACCAGTTACAAGTCAAGCTCCAACAACTTTAACGTCCATGTCTCAAGTGCATAACACCTCTGATTTGGTCAGCATCCTAGCAGAAGCTATAAGTGCCAACCGTCTTTCAACACCAGAGCCTACATCGTTCACTGGAGATCCTTTGAAATTCAAAGACTGGCGACTATCCTTTGAAACATTTATAGACAGGAAAAACATTCCAAAGACTGAAAAGCTGTATTACCTAAGAAAGTACTTAGGTGGCAACGCAAAGAAAGCAGTCGAAGGATTTTTCCTACTGAGCACCGAAGCAGCATATGACTCAGCCTGGCAGCTGTTGGAAAAACATTTTGGAGGCCCATTCATTATAGGGAAGTCCTTCAGAGACAAGCTGCACGGAAGGCCAAAAATAAGCTCTAAAGATGGTTTTGAGCTAAGACAACTTGCAGACTTCCTCAAGAGCTGCGAGGCAGCAATGTCCCACATAAAGTCATTGGAAGTTCTCAATGAATGCAATGAGAATCAAAAAATTCTGCTGAAATTGCCAGATTGGTTGGCGTCCAGATGCAGCCACAAAGCAATTGAAGTCAGACAAGCAAACGCTGAGTACCCACCATTCAAAGAGTTTGAAGACTTTGTATCGAAGGAAGCAGATCATGCTTGTGATCCCATAACCTCGATACAGGCGCTCAAGAGACTGGAAAGCGAGAAACCAAAACATACACGAAGTCAAACCATTCAACCAAAGACACTGTCCACAAACACGACACAGAGCCGCATTCTGACAAAAGAACAGGACATGTCCTCGCCAAATGCAGAAGGTTTGTTGAAAAGACAGTTCAAGATTGTGTCAAGTTTGTGTATGCAGAGAAGCTTTGTTTTGGATGTTTGAAGACTGGTCATCATTCAAGAAGGTGTGATAACAAGAGCACATGTGAAAGGTGTCAGAAAAAACACCCGACATGTTTGCATGATCCTTACCAGTTGGACATCATTGTGAAGGTAAATAAACAGGCTTTCCAACGATGTAAAATACAATGCCAATTAGCATTGTAACAGTGTATTTACTTTTACTTCTCTCTTTTTACTACTATATGATATATGATTGTTTACCTGCCTACACGCAGCCTATTGTTCGCTCCCCATTTTTTCCAGTCTGCTGAATCAGTTCCCAAATAGGGGAGGTTATTTATGTGGATTTGAGTCTCAGGTCTGTTTGACTCTGATGAGCCAACACAGTTGGCGTCGACGTTAGTCTTTAATAAATTTTTCTGCCTTTAATCTGTGTGCTCCAGTGTGCTTTGGAACTGCTCTCTGAAGTCTCTCCTGTTACTAGATTGCCCTACTCTGTGAGCACCGGACAGGCCTACTATAACTTGTGAGGCGGCTGAATCGTGCTTAACCTTCTTCATTCTCTGGTATTACATTAGAAGACGAGGACACAGTATGCATAGAAAACTGAAGTGAAATATCATTAATCTAGTTCACCCAGTGGTCTGTCAAAGAAATGTGCAAAAGAGGCGAGAGGGAGCAGCCACACACTGAGTCAGCATTGGCCTTTCAGCCTGCATGTTTCTCTTCTCACAAGCTATGATGAATATACTGGTTAGAATATATACTGTATATTTTCCCATTCTCCTAATACAGTATGTATCTACTAAATGAAACCAAGTATTCCATCTTTATCTTATGGGGATGTGTAACCAGTCCTTGTTAGTTCAGTGTCTATGCATGTGAGATACTGGCCCAGGGGTCATGCACGACCTACCATGAATTGGCCAGTTGTTCATCAGTGTCCTCCTTGAATCTGCAGGTTTTCTCTGAACCAGAACTCAGAGTTCTCTGTGAAAGATGTAGAACTGAAGTCTGTATTTGCTACGCACTATCGTTTTTACACCGGCAACAGTAACCTCTTGCTGTTTGAAGTGAAGTCGACAGTGAGGCCGATCGTTTTTTGGCTACGCCTTCTGTGAAACTGATAAATATTGACTCTTTTTTTTAAATGGACAACACTCCATAACGTTGTAAAAGTATAGTCAACTGCACTAAATGTTGGCAATGATGGCCAGTGTGTGACGATGAATGAAAACAAAGTCTTGTGTAATTTAGATGTCACATTCAAATAGATATTCCAGATTTAATTTGACATTGCACCAATTTTATTGACCCTGTTTTTCTTCTTGCTGTCTGAAGTTGTCAGTGCGGAGCTCTTTTATAAGCCGGTCCCCAAACCTCGCTGCAAAGCTCTCGATAAACCGCTTCAGTTGGACAAGACCCACAAAGATAGAGTTTTGGAAGTTTCCCAAACTGTAAAGTCCCAGAAGTCCATCCGATGGCTCTGACAGTCTGAGCTGTCCCACTCATGAAAACTTCAAGTGTGTGTCAGGAGAGAGGAACCCTGATGAGACCCTCATTAGTCCCTCAGCAGTAGAGTAACAGACATCACTAGTAACACTAGTTCTCTCAGTCGTAGTGGGTTTTATTTTGTATGTTTTCTGCCTGCCACATACAGTAGACCTGAAGACTAATAATATTAGTATCTATAACTGCCTGATGAGGTTTTCCTCAAAACATTCTGATAAACTGGGAATTCCATTTAATTTCCTTTTCACTTAAATTTGTCAGATTTTACTTTGGAAATTGGTTATTCATGGGATCGCAGGAATGTAACCTTAAAATATCATAATAACTGAACAGGTAGTGGGGGCATCGTATATCTGTGACATTTTTCATTAAAGTATCTATAACCTGAAACTTTAATTTTAATGAGCCTCTGTAAATGGAAACACAAAAATCATATGAACAAACTTCTCCATAAACACAGTGGAAGAACGCATGCATAGTAACAGACGGTGGGTGGCAGTAAGAGGGCATAAGAAGTGGTGAGCTGGGTGTCCTGTAAGTAGTGATGCACCGACACTGATACCGGATCAGATACCGGGCCAATACTGACTCAAATAGCTGAATCAGGTATTGGTGATGATGGGTCTGATCTATTAAATTAAATTCTATGTTTATATACTTTATATATATAATTTGAAATCCTGTTTAAGTCTTGACCAGTTTGTTGCTGCATTAAAAGAGTTTACATCTGAATTATAACTCTTGTTAATTTAGAAGATCTTTTTTTGTCAAGTTGTTGGTGTAAGATTTATTATTTTAATAATAAATAGCAATGCACTAAATTTATGTTATGTTCTCTACAGTATGTATTTATTTGTTACATTTTGTTTTACAAAGTTGATGTTTAAGTCCAGCCTGATGTTTCCTTACACATAACAGAATGATCCAGTCACTTCCTCACAGTGAGGCCTACATCTGATTAATTAAACACTGGTATCAGATCAGTACTCGGTATCAGCCAATACCCAAAGCCCAGGTATCACTATCGGTATTGAGACTGAAAAAGTGTGTTCGGTGCATCCCTACCTGTAAGAGTTTCATTTCTTATCCATCGTAACATAACGATGCAACGACGTTGTATTAGGGCCACATTGAGGGAAAGAAAATCTGAGATTTCGAGAATAAAGTCATAATAATCCATCTGCAGGTTCGGCAGACAGCTGCAGACCAAACCTCCACCTACAGCCTCTGTCAGTAACCTGCAGTCTCCACCTGCTGATTCTGGCAGACAGCTGCAGACCAAACCTCCACCTACAGCCTCTGTCAGTAACCTGCAGTCTCCACCTGCTGATTCTGGCAGACAGCTGCAGACCAAACCTCCACCTACAGCCTCTGTCAGTAACCTGCAGTCTCCACCTGCTGATTCTGGCAGACAGCTGCAGACCAAACCTCCACCTACAGCCTCTGTCAGTAACCTGCAGCCTCCACCTGCTGATTCTGGTAGACAGCTGCAGACCAAGCCTCCACCTACAGCCTCTGTCAGCAACCTACAGCCTCCACCTGCTGATTCTGGCAGACAGCTGCAGACCAAGCCTCCACCTACAGCCTCTGTCAGCAACCTACAGCCTCCACCTGCTGATTCTGGCAGACAGCTGCAGACCAAACCTCCACCTACAGCCTCTGTCAGAAACCTGCAGCCTCCACCTGCTGATTCTGGTAGACAGCTACAGGCTAAACCTCCACCTACAGCCCCTGTTAGTAACCTGCAGCCTCCACTTGCAGATTTTGGCAGACAGCTGCAGCCTGTACCTCCACCTACAGCCTCTGTCGGTAACCTGCAGCCTTCACCTGCTGATTCTGGCAGACAGCTGGAGAACAAACCTCCACCTACAGCCTCTGTCAGACAGCTACAGGCCAAACCTCCACCTACAGCCTCTGTCAGCAACCTACAGCCTACCCCTGTTGATTCTGGTAGACAGCTACAGGCCAAACCTCCACCTAAAGCCTCTGCCAGCAACCTACAGCTGCCCCCACCTGCTGATTGTGGCAGAGAGCTTCAATTAAATTCAATTCAATTTATTTTTGTATAGCGTCAAATCACAACAGAAGTTATCTCAAGACGCTTTATATAATAGAGCAGGTCTATGACCGTAAACCATAGTTTAGAGACCCAACAAGATCCGCCAAGCGCGCTGTGGCCAGGAAAAACTCCCCAATTACTGGGAAGAAACCTAGAGCAGAACCGGGCACAGGGCAGGCGGCCATCTGCCGAGACCGGCTGGGGAGATAGAGAGAGAGAGAGAGAGAGAGAGAGAGAGAGAGAGAGAGAGAGAGAGGGAAGCAGCCACAATAATAGCCTAGCAGCTGTAATAGCTAATACAAGTAGGACTGATAACACAAAACCAATATTATTGGAAAGAGTGATAATACAACTATCGGAATTGATGTCATTGGGTCGTCCTCAGACGGGCTTTCAAGCAGAGCTTCCAGCTGTCTCAGTCCACCATACATCTGGCTAGCTCGCCAGCACTGTCCAGCATCTCTCCTCAGTACGTCCATGTGTGCTGGTGTGGGACGTCCCTGTGATCGATGCCCGTGCGTTGGTTCCCGCAGCATCAGCATGCTTTCTGGGAGTTCTTGATGTCTTTGGCAGTGACCGAGAAGTCTCATTCTCCAGGCTGCCACTTTGTCACTAAGTGTTGGTAGTCCCTCGTTAGCATTGGTAGTCCCTCGTACAGACATAGTTAGTTAATGATGGTAGCAGTTGGTGTCAGGCAGGCAGCGGACGCGGTAGCAGATGCAGCCACAATACCAGAGACATCCAGATCCAGGTGAAACCCTGCTCCAAGTGTACCCCTGCTCCAGGTATAACCTCGCTCCAGGTGTGACCCTGCTCCACGGTTACCTGTGAGACAAGGAGGCACAAGGACTCCCAGGAAGGAATGAAGTTAGTAACAATGAGTGGAACATGAGTATATACAGAAGGAGAGAGGAGCTCAGTGTGTCATAGGAAGTCCCCCGGCAGTCTAGGCCTATAGCAGCTTAACTATAAGCGTTATCAAAGAGGAAAGTCTTTAGCCTACTCTTAAATGTAGAGACTGTGTCTGCCTCCCGGACTGAAACTGGGAGCTGGTTCCAGAGAAGAGGAGCTTGATAGCTGAAGGCTCTCGCTCCCATTCTACTTTTGGAGACTCTAGGAACCTCAAGTAACCCTGCATTCTGTGAGTGCAGTGCTCTAGTGTGGTAGTAGGGTACTATGAGCTCTTTAAGATATGATGGGGCCTGACCGTTTAGCGCTTAGTTGGTGAGAAGGACGATTATAAAATCAATTCTGGATTATACAGGCAGCCAGTGTAGAGAAGCTAATACAGGAGTACTATGATGTCTTTTTCTAGTTCTTGTCAGTACACGTCCTGCAGTATTCTGGATCAACTGGAGAGTCTTAAGAGACTTATTGGAGCAGCCTGATAATAAGGAGTTGCAGTAATCTAGTCTAGAGGTAACAAATGCATGGACTAATTTTTCTGCATCATTTTGAGACAGGATGTGCCTGATCTTCGCAATGTTACGTAGATGAAAGAAGGCAGTCCTTGAGGTTTGTTTTATGTGAGAGTTAAAGGACATATCCTGATCGAAGATAACTCCTAGATTCTTTACGGTGGTGCTGGAGGCCAGGGCAATGCCATCTAGAGTAACTATATCATTAGATAATTTGTTTCGGAGGCACTCAGGGCCCAGTACAATAATTTCAGTTTTGTCTGAATTTAACATCAGGAAATTGCAGGTCATCCAGGTTTTTATGTCCTTAAGGCATGCTTGAAGTTTAGTTAACTGGTTTGTTTCGTCTGGCTTGATCGATAGATATAATTGGGTATCATCTGCATAACAATGAAAATTTATGAAGTGTTTTCTAATAACATTGCCTAAGGGAAGCATA
>CAKAOI010039392.1:0-17987 GCA_916701655.1 Sebastiscus albofasciatus
GTGGAGGGGACGTGGAGGGGACATGGAGAGGACGTGGAGGGGACGTGGAGGGGTCGTGGAGGGGACGTGGAGGGGACGTGGAGAGGACGTGGAGGGGACGTGGAGGGGACGTGGAGGGGACGTGGAGGGGACGTGGAGGTCTTACCTATCTTTGCCAGCTGCATCAGCTGCTCAGAGGGCGACACCACGTTGGGAGGTTTGACCTCAGTGATGAGACTGTTGGCGATGTTGGTGTATCCGTCATAGAGCAGCTGGCTGATGATGAGCCTGTAGAGCTGCTGCCGGTCCTTCAGAGTGGGTTTGGGTCGGTACATGGTGGGTCCGTCTGCGGGACCAGAAGGGACTTAGCTAGAAGTTAGCTGGCTGGAACAAGAGACACAATGTCAACAATTAACCTTAAATTCATTTACAAACATGAAGGCATTGTAATCTAAACTCAATACTTCTAACATGCAAGGCACAATTGGATCGGAAAGATAACTTAAATTATAAAAAATAATATAATAACAAAAATAACAGAGGGGGTAGAAAATAATTCAAGGAACAAAAAAGAAATGCATAAATAATAATAAGACTGCACTCTTCCACAGTAGCTCTAGAGGTCATCATCATATATGTTCAGTTCTTCATGAGCTCTGAGGAGACACTTTGCATGTCCTTTCATTAGTCTTAAAGCACTGAGATGATTGTCCACAAGGTCCCTTTTGAAAATAGAGGTTTCATTTTCCTCCATTTGGATGAATGGATGAAAACATTTCACCGGCAGTATCAGATTGTTCAATATCAGGTCACTCTTAATGTCCTTCATACCAAACACAATATGTTCTCTTGTGAGAGGAGCAAGTAGTTGGATTCTGGTTGACAGACAGTCCTGCAAATCTTCCCAGAATACAGCATAATGAATACATATACATAAACTGGGAAACAAAAGTTGTTAAACTTGTGTTTGGTGGATTATTTCTCTGTTGTTTCAATGCTAATGGTCATTGTATTCTACATGGTTGGAAAGCCTGTTTATTTACCTTCACAATGATGTCACACTTGTAAGGATCATGCATTTGTGGGATGAGCAGCACAGCTGATTATGTGGGGAGCGCCCAAGAAAGATTTGCCAAAATGCTCTGCCAGTGGTAAACAGTCTAGCTGCTAGCTGCTAGCAGCTAGTTAGCAGCTAACAGTGAATGAATGGAACTTGTGTGGCTAACAGCAAGCAGCTAGTTAGCAGCTAGTTAGCAGCTAACAGTGAATGAATGGAACTTGTGTTGCTAACAGAGTTAGCTTTGCTGCTATAGTTAATAAAGATGGGAAACAGCAGTCTCGTTGGTAAACAGGCGGATTTAACCTCCAGATCTGAACTGACTGGATGTCTGTAACTCTGCAACAACAGACCCGAGTTGAATAATTAACACTGAATGACATTAAAACATGAAATATATGAAATATAAACTAACTAACCTCCTCAGACTCTCAGCGCTGCTGCTGGACCAACGTGCGTTACGCTGCAGTTACGTATTTGCGTCCTACGTCACAGGACTAGAGGACAGATCCTATTGGCCAACAGCAGAGCTACACACTGAGGTTGCGTTCAAGTAAACCGAATTTTCTAATTTAAAATTCACAGTTAATAATACATAAATAATTATCGGTGTAATACTTATGGTGTATAATCCGATTTATGCTCTTTGTTTTATCCTGCGGCACAAAGTAGTTCCATGTTTGTGAAACGAAATAAAACCAAATGAAAAATTACGTTAATATAGCGGTATTTTTGTCATTAAGCTATAAATGTAGGAGCCTAACTGAAGGTACGTGAAAGCAACATGCCTTTAGTGGAGTCCTAAATAAATATTCAGCACCTTTCTCTCTTCCTCTCTTTCTCTCTTCCTCTCTTTCTCTCTTCCTCTCTTCCTCTCTTTCTCTCTTCCTCTCTTCCTCTCTTTCTCTCTTTCTCTCTCTCTTCCTCTCTTTCTCTCTTCCTCTCTTCCTCTCTTCCTCTCTTTCTCTCTTCCTCTCTTTCTCTCTTCCTCTCTTCCTCTCTTTCTCTTTTCCTCTCTTTCTCTCTTCCTCTCTTCCTCTCTTTCTCTTTTCCTCTCTTTCTTTCATTCTTTCTTTTTCTTTCTTTCTTTCTTTTTTCTTTTTTTCTTTCATTTATTCATTCTTTCTTTTTCCTTGTTTCCTTCTTTTCTTTCATTCTTTCTCTCTTTCTTTCTTTCTTTCCCTGTGGATTGACATAAAACTAATCAACACTAAATTTAAGGTGGATGAATCAGCTTCTAAATTGTGATGATTTGCAGGTTCTCTCTGTTTAATATAACATACAAATGCTTTGGAGTGTCATTCAGGCAATAAAAAGCAATATGAAAAAGTCACCTTCATCTGGGAACCTGTGATGAGAATGTATCTGCTGTTTCTAACATTTTATAGTTTAAACGATATCAAATAACTGTTAGTCAGCCCGGCTTTAAACGTGTTGATACTTTGTGTATTGTGTGTATGTGTACTTTCAATCCTTTCTATGTATATGTGTATAAAACAACCTCAGACATGCAGGCCTGCTGTAATGACCCAGCAGAGGGTGCACCAGTTCAGCATCTCAGAGACAGAGAAGCTGTGAGCTGCTGCAGGAATAGAGCACAGCTTTGTTGCGGTGATTGCGGTCTCGGCTTCACAGTTAGTTGTAAGCTTGAAAAGCACTTCTGCTCAAATACACAGGTACGCAAACTGTGTTTGGCAGCTTGTAGTAGTGGTGTTAGTGGTGCTGAAGACAAAAGTGAGGCATCAGACTGCTATTCTTCATCCGCTGAAAAGGCACAAGTGAACATGTAAGAGGATATAGGCCTCCAGCAATTGAGCACCCACCCACACACAGTCTCTCTCTTTCAGTTGCCACTTCCTGCAATGTGGCTCATCACTTCAGTTGTTGGCAAAAAAAGACACATATGGAGTGTAATGCATGCAGATGGATGGTGGTAGCTGAGCCCGTTAGAGAGATGGGACTATATCTTCGTCATTTGTCATTTCATGTGCAAAAAATATGCAGCAAGGGGCCCATTGGAACACTTTTGAAGTGGGCTGGATATTCACCTTCGATCTGCAGGCCATGACTTGAAAAGATCTGATCCATCGCAGTATGCAGACGCAGCCAACTGCACAGTTCTCACCAAATGAAGCAAGATGTGAGAGTGAAGGACGAGGAAGATGTGCTTTAGTTGTATAGTTCTTGCATGATGACATTATCTTTTTGATCATTTTATAAGATGTATTTGTGACTACTAGGGGTATAACTGAAGGGGAGACACCCCATTGTTTTTCATGCACTGGTCAATTTAGAGATTTTGGTCTATTTTGCTTCGATAACACGTCTTCTTTCAGACTAGTGGAAAGAAAACATCCAAAAAACACATTTAGGTGTTTATATGCATCTGTAGATTTCTCCTAAATTCACCAAAAGTTACTGTTAGATAATGCCTCATTTCCAAATAGGTTTTTTTTTTATTGCTGTTGAAAGTATTTTCTGATTTGGAGTGATAAAAAAAGAGTTCTCTCTGACTTTAATACGTCAACAAAAAGAAACAAGAATTTTGAACCTGGCTTTATCCAATGTCTCATTAACACACATTTAATAAGATAATGCCTCATTTGCATATTTAAACGATAACATTTCAGAAAACTTGTACAAATAATCAACTGGGGAAGTTTCATGGTGATATTAGTTAAATGTTTTTACCCTATTCACTTGGGGGCGTTTCCCCTCAACATGTGTCAATGTCAAAATAGATGTCAAAAAGTTATTTTAAAGGTCCCATATCAGCTCATTTTCAGGTTCATACTTGTATTTTATGTTTATACTAGAACATGTTTACATGCTGTAATGTTTCAAAAAAACTTTATTTTCATCATACCGTCTGTCTGAAACGCTCCGTTTTAGTGCATTTCAGGAATTGCGTTGCTAGGCAACAGCTTGGGTCCATGTTTACTTCCTGTCAGCTGATGTCATTCACATCCACTGCAACAGGAACTAAACTGGGACACATTAAGAATGCTTAAAACTGTGAAATGGTCTAAATATTGTAGATTTGTGACATCACAAATGGACAAAAATCCTGACAGCTAGTTTCAAAGGCACAGTTTCTGAATACGGGCTCTGTGTGTATTTCTCTGTTGATTGAGTGTTTTGATACTTTCACAGTATTTATACAGCACTTAAACCAACTTTATGATATAAAAGACATGAAAATCTCCGTTTTTACAATATGGGACCTTTAACAATGCAGAGGTTCAACATCTGGGAGACCAGGACGAGCAGCAGAACACATTTTCTTGGTCTCTGGTCGCTGCTGACTGTCAGCTGTAAAACTTGACTCAACCCTGTATCCATAGTAACCTGAGTAACATACCAAAATATAAACAACATTAAACGGACTGGTTTGGAGAAGAGATCCATACAGAGACTATATATATATATATATACACATTCTGACTGAGTCTCTCTACCAACATGCAGACATGCCTGAAACTATACGCTTCCACCCTGCAGGACTGTGAGCTGGTAGCAAACATGCGTGGTAGGAGGTGTCTTGTTACCATGTCAACACAAAGCATGCTCTCGGCGGACCAGCCTGCAGTTGCCTTGGAGACCAGCTAGAGTCTGTAGCAGAGCAATGATATAAAAAGTATTTGTTTTCTTTCAGCAGATGTCGTCTGATAATTGCACAGTCGATCCCACACGATGACATACTGTTCAAAAAAATCTGAGCTTTGAAAACATCACTTGTTGCTTGAGCTGTTAAAAGTAGACATGGTTCAGATTGTTTTCATGTGTTCACATTTAAACAGAATAAACTTAAAGCAGCTATGGTTAATAATGTTGCATTAACAAGGATCAAATGACTAAGTGTAATACGGAAGTGGTTGTTCATTTTAACAAACCCACAGAGAATTATCACCAACTCTACACTTCCCCTCATATGGAGCGTTTTAGCTTCTTTTAGCTCATTATTTTGGTTTTACAGCCTGCAAATTCACTGTTTAGGTTCACGGCTCTCACCAGCGTCGTTTGGTCGTGTCTAGACGGTAAAGCACGAATTGCAAAACTCTCGTGAGATGGTTATTGTTGAGCATTGACCTTGAATGGTTAAGGTTAAGATTCTCATAAGTCTCGTAACGCCGGGATCAGACTACAGGATATTTTTGTCTTTGATGATGGTCACCATGTCAGATTTAACGATCACAGCGTCATAAACTCTTGCACTGTCTCGGTCGGGTGACTGGCAAGACTACACGTATGACCACAATCACGGCACGTCGTATTCCACCATCGTGCGCGAGTTCAGACATCATCGGGGAGGCGGTTGAAGCAACTGTTGATCATGACGACAGAAGTGTTGTTTGTGATGCTGTGATGATCTGGTGTTGCGAAAAGAAAAAGAAAAGAAAGAAGAAAGGGTTGTGGATGCTCCTGGGTGGCACAGAGAGGACGGGACGGGCTGTCCATACTTCAGTCAGTTTGGTTGTCCCACCTGACGGCAGCTAACATCCCTCCTCCTTTTCTCCATGTTTGTTTATTACCAAGTGACCTGACTGTGACTGCGAGCCGGAGAGAGCACCCAATTGGTCAACGCAAAGGAACACATCGTTGGAGATGACGTCACACTAGGCGTGTCGAGACGAAACATTCTGACAGGCTAGACTTTGTTTTATTGTTCCCGATCCGCTGCAACGTTCGTGTCGGGCGATAATCGGGCTGATATGGTGGAGTCTGAACCTGGCATTAGAGTGTTTTTGTACATTTTTGCAAGTTTTCGCAATTTGCAGGTTACCTTCTAGACACAACCGCGTTGTTTCAAGCAGCAGCAGGCAAGAAAACTGATAAATTCACTGTACTCTACCTGACCCATCACCAAACTGCAGAAAAATTAAGTTAGCAACTAGCATCTAGCTGCTGAAGAGCCAGATATTTTTCTCAGGAGGTGGTGGAGACCAAAACAGAGCTTAAAGAAGAGTGCATACCGACCATAGACTGACATGACATGACAGCTTCCAAAAACTGAAGCCAAAACATCTGGATGGCCCCCTGGTGGCTGGCTGCAGTATAGCTCATAAATCCCTCCTCCTCCATGTTAGCGGACGGGACATGGGCCAAACTATAACGTCAAAGTACACCTCAAATATATTTTTCCCAAAGATTTTAGGTATTTCTGATCACGCTGATGTTCAAGTGTTCATTCTTCTGATCAGTTTGGTTTTAATTATTTATTTGATGCTATAAAAAGGGGGTGGGACGTCATGATTGACAGCTGTGACAGCTGCTCTGAGTGAAGTAGTCTCAGCTGGAGGCTCTGAATCGTCACCCTAGCCACGTCATTTTTGTAAGGTGATATATATGTCAAATATAATATGTATGGTGTGTTTACATCTTTTTGTGCTGCCCCAAAGTGGCCAAAAATATCAATTAATTCAGGTTTAAAAATGTAATCCAGTGGCGTAGTTATACCAACAGCATGTTCGTTCGTCTTTCGGCTGCTCACCAACAGCAGACTTATTAATTACAATCTTGTAACAGGCTATATGAGACAACTGTCCACATAATGATGTCTCCTAACTGTGTCACCGGCGCTGACGTTGGCTATCAGGTGGAATGACTGCCTTTTAATGCCGCTGTGAACTGTAAAAAAAAATAAATAGCAATGATCTGTCTGTAAGTCAAACAAGTAGGCTGGTTGTGTGCAGCTGTATAAGAAGCTGATCATACATTTGATGTTTTTACTGGTTTAATCTTTGACAAGTTGAAGAAAAACGCTGCCTAAAGATCACACATCGTTTCCTGCGGGTCTGTCAGATTCCTGAGTTTGAAACGGAGCAACACGATCTGTGTTCTGTTAAAAGCAGCAGCAGCAAATGCAACAAAGAAATGAGAGAGTTTCAGAGAAAGGGCAACTGTACGAGCACGTGCAGCGTGAACCGGTGTATCTCTGCCACGCTGTAATGATGGGGGGGCTGTGGTTGGTTGGAGGTGGGAGATTCACTCCAGCCACTCATCCATTTGTTCTCTGCCGGAGAGAGTGAGAGCCGTGCACATGCAGCAGAGCGGCCACATCAACATTAGCGTTGCTGCACCCGTGTCTCTGTGGGTGTATGAAATACAGTGTGTGGGAGGAAGTAGGTAGGTGGGGGGGGGAGCAAGTATATGAGTGAGCCAGAAGTCAGGTGCTGCCTCCAACTGTTGCTGGCAAAGTCGACCAGCCAACGTGAAGGTAAGCTCTCCTCTGTGACTGCACTTCCTCTGCCGAGCAGTCGCTTTCACTTCTGCACAACACTTTGTGTTATAAATCCTTCCATCTGTGCTCAGGGCCTCTTTCACTCCCGCTGATCACTGTGTGTAATTTTCAACTAGTCCTCCGGAAGTCTTTGTTTGACAGCCACACACCCACCCACCCAGCCAGCCAGCCAGCCAGCCAGCCAGCCCTTCTCCTTCCCTCACTCTCCTCCTCTCTGCCTCGACACTTTCATATTGCATCTTCTCTCTCTCATTTGCATTTGTTCCGCTTCCTCAACAAGAGATGTGAAAGAGCTGTGAGAGATTGGAGAGGAGCACAGAACGGCCTGGATGACAGAACAGATTTGAAATGAGCACCGAGGATGAGGCTGTTCAGACTGGGAGACTTTCTCAGCTGGATGATTGAAGTGCAAAGAAGGTAAGTGACTTTACTGCTACGTCTGAGTTCTGGTTTCTTGTTGTTGTGTTATTCTTACCTCCTCACATATTTCCTCTTTTCAAACACTCCCTTGTCAGAGCAATCACAGGAAATCAGATTAATCGAGAAGACAAGATGAGTCTTCCTGTTTGTTTACATCTTGATGCTCGTTCTTACTACAAGCAGAAGCTGTTTTTCACTTCAGCTTGACCTCTTTTTTAAACCCCTTCCACCCAGGACATCACTGTAGGATAAAACAAAAGGTCCACACTACAGTTGTATATCTTTATGGAGGTGCACCACGTGCAACAATATGATAGAATTAGCTGAAAGGAAGTGAAAGTGCATTACAATAAAAGGGTATATAGATCTAACACTCACTCGCTGCTTCTCGTTTTTAACATGAACATGAGACAAACTTTCGTCACTTCACAGCAACACTAAAAAGTCAGTAACGTGGGCGTGCTCATGCTGTTACAACCAAGCAAAGCGTGTGCTCCATGCCAGCTGTACGTCTGTGGGTGAATTATGCAAAAATCATGTAAAACATGCATGTAGACGGAGCGGCATGACGGCAACAGGAAATGAAATTTGCCTGACCTAATATGAAGCTATATTCCTCTTTTCACGTGGGTGGCTTTCATGCTTTGATTAGATTACCGCACAAATATGACATTGTTGTCAGGAGACAAAGCCGCCACATGCTACTGTGAACATCAAGGGTGTGCCGTTTAATTGGTGCCGACTGGTGACAGAGGCGAGCGCTAATGTCAGCAGACACGTTTCATTTGGGGGAGATAAAAGCCTCTGATGTACTGTATGAATATCTGATCTCACTCCCCATGTGAGTCACTCTCCTTCATCACTCCCCGTCTCTCTCTACTCTGTATACACGTTTCCATCCATGTGTGTGTGTCTCGTATATATTTCCACATCTTAAGAGTTGTATTCCTCCACCACCTGCTCTGGAAATGACACAGCAGAGATTGAAATGCCTCTGTTTCCTCTAAACTCTGTCACCATGGGTATTACTGCTCATCACAACAATGATATCACTCAGATGTGTTTTTATTTTGGTACATTGCAAACCACGTCTCCATGGATTGTATCACCCTGGATTAAGTGCTATATTAGCCATCTGTCCTAAAGGGTTACTGCTTATCTGTCATCATTAACTGCTTTAAGAGCAAGACCTAGAAACATCCAAAGAGATGGATCTGCCCCGTTTGATCTGTGGCAAAGCAGAGGTCTAATGCAAACTGTTCTTATCTTACAGGTAATTAGAGACCTGGCACTGGTACATCACGACAGCAGCAGGGTTACCATGGAGACTGGCAAGCCAGGATTGGCGAGTGCTCCGGTGCACATCAGCTCCGTCGCAGCGCAGACAGAGAAGAGCATGGACATCCAGGCCCCGCTGACGGCTGTTTACATCCACGCGGTGCCCGCTCTGCAGGCGCAGCCCTACCCCCCCCAGCTGCCCGCGGCCGCCCGGGAGCCAGCCACGCTCCATCTGGCCATGCCGCCGCTTTACTCCAAGGAGACGCTTCCCTTTCTGACACTCCACATTGCTGGTGGATTGCAGTGTCAGCCGGGGTTGAGTCTGGCAGCTGCTGCCGCTCCTGCAGCCAGACCCAAGTCGGCAGGGAAGCACGTGTGTCCTCACTGTGGACGGGACTGTATGAAGCCCAGCGTGCTGGAGAAGCATCTCCGCTGCCACACCGGGGAGCGGCCTTACCCCTGTGTCACCTGTGGAGTTTCTTTCAAGACTCAGAGCAACCTCTACAAACACAAGCGTACTCAGGCTCACGCCCGCCTCTCGTCCGAGTCGGAGCTGAGCAGCCTAGACAGCATGTCCAGCTCCAGAGACACTTGTGCCTCCGGTTTGTCTCTGGATGAGTCGGGCAGCGTGGAAAAGGATGCCACACTACCTTCTGCTGATATCACCTGTCCAACCAGTACCACCAAGGTCTACTCTGTAAGGACGCATGGTTCTGTTAGTGAACAGAACGCGTTGACCCCTGCAGGTCAGGAGACACAAGCAAGTGTAAAGGTGACAACAGAAGGAGAGAAAAGCGAAACACCTCCGGCGATTGCCAGTCGACATCTTCCCCTCCAGAGACAAGAAGCAACTCTGTTCTCCAAGCAGTGGGAGAGCTCAGTGTCCAGAGGGAAATCACAGAGCCACGAGAGCACAGACTCGGGCTTCAGTGAGAGCAGCGACCACTACCCGAGCCCCGGCAGCGTTTTACCCGACCACAGTATGGATTCCCTCACCGAATCCACTAAGGAGCATCTGGAAGACACACCTTCAGGACCAGGACAGGAACCCAAATCCACTGCAAGGGAGCAGGAGCAGAAGACGCTGGAGGAGCGCATATCCAAGCTGATTTCAGAGAACACAGCTGTTGTGGAGGACAAACAGCTGGAGAACGTGAGGCCGCGGAAGACGGTTCTGTCGAAGCAGGGTAGCATTGACCTCCCCATGCCGTACACGTACAAGGACTCCTTTCACTTTGACATGAGGAACAATAAGACTCCGAGTGTTGGGTTACAAAGAAACAGGAAGGACTTGTACAGCTCTGTGCCCACCCAGCGATCCAACACCATGGAGCACGCCCCCCTGACCCGCAGCAACTCCCTCCCTTTCAGCGTCACCCTCCTGCAGCCCGAGAGGAGCAGCCCAACCTCTCCCTATCAGAGCGATTATGTAACGCTGGTCCGGAGGGGAAGCTCTGGCCAGATCAATCCAACAGGTTTCGCAGTGAAACCCGTGAACCAGCATTCATCCTCCCACCGCCCACTGGTCCGGCAGACAGCCGTAGACGGCAACCACGCAACAGACGGTCTCCTCATGAATTCATCTGTGGAGGAGGCGTGCAGCAGCTTCAGCTGCGACGGGGATGGTGGCGACATTTCTGGAGAGCCAAGCAACAGAAAGTTTCGGAGGAAAAAAGCACAAAAGTTTGCCTACAACAAGTGGTACATGTACGGAGGAGGGACATTTAAGAAGCTCTACGGTGCTGAGAAAGGTGGCGACGACGGTGGCGGCAGAGGCAGGAAATGTACGACAAACACAGAGCACGAGGTGGTCCAGGGCCTGCCGAGGAGGTCGTCAGTGGTTCATAAGGAGGTGGTGACGACAACCATCAACTTCCCAAGCAGCAGCGCAGCGGTGGGCCATCCAGGCTGCTCTTCTGCCAAACTCTCCCTCGTCTCTGCTGTTGATTTTAATCTACAAACTAGCAAGACTCCACTTCGGAGAAACCTGTCTTTGTCAGTACTGCCATTGTCTTCACTTGGATCATTGGTTAGCCAGCAGACAGAAGCAGCGAGGATGATTGATGAAGAAAAACACTCCACCTCGCAGCTCTGCGGAGCCCACATTCCCTCCGACAGGAAAAAACAGAAAACTGATGATAAAATAATTTGCCCTCTGGGGATGGAAACCGACCCAAACACTCCGACTCATCCCCGTCCGTCTGTCGCTGGCAGCGCGCCTCCGCAGGACACAAATCTCACTTATATCAACCTTCAAAATAATCCCCAACACACTCAGCTCCAAGCAGCTCTCTTCCCAACGTGCATCATCAATGCAAACACACCGTCTGTTAGTTGCTCGCCAGCCACTTCCACACCCTCCACCGCCAAGGCCAGCTTCCTGCCCAAGTACCAGCTCAAGTTACCCAACGCTGCTGAGCCTGATTCACCGCATGTTGTGGATAAACCGACAGGAACTGATGGCCGCTCTTCTCACACTGAGCAAACCTCCCCCTTGGTCAAAAGTTCAGACAAGAAATGTGGCGATCCCATCACCTCACCGTCTTGTGATACTAAAAAGACTTTCAGCTCCACACACGAGCAGCTCCTCTCGCCGTGCACGGCCACGACACTTTGTCAGGCTGAAACATCAAGTGTGGCTCCGAATGCAACATGTAGTCTAACTGTAATGCACAGGCAGTTTGCAGCGACCACAGTCACCACAACCTGCCGACAAAATGATCAGGCAGGATTGTGCAGCGCTTTGATACAACCCTCGAAATCTGCCGGGGGCTCGGCGCCTGTGCAGTCGCCCCGACCTGTTGCACCCGTGGTTACGCACTTCTCTGCTACACCTACCATAACCACAGCAAACAATCAGTCATCTGCTGCTGTTACAGCTTTCTCACAACCCTCGTCAGCATCAGAGCAGCTGAGCCTTGTAAACAGTTCAGTCGCACCGTGCCACATTTCACCGTTTGACCAGATGCAGCCAGATGCTCAGAACGTGTTTCACGTTCACACAGCAGACCTCCAGATCTGCCTCCAGATCATATCTGACGAGCAGCTGGCTCTCATTGAACCCCAGATCGAGAGGCACGCAGGTAGCGGCCTCTCACAGCGGCGTGACGTGGACGCGGTGGCCCTGGAAGTGATCCAGGATAAATCTGTCACTGATGGAAGGGACCACCAACAGGAGGCGGACCAAAGCGAGACTTCACCCACACTTAAACCTCCGCCGTCTGTACAATTTGGGAAGGCAGAGCCAAATGTCCACCTGACTGAACTCAGTAATTCCACTCAGGCTACAGCTGAATCTACACCTCCCGACGGCTCGTCACTACGCCCACACAAATACGGCCATGTAAACACGCTCGCTGTGACTCAGAGCTCTACGGGCGATGTTATGTCAGATGAAGGAGTAAAGACAGGAAGGAGCCAAACTTCAGAGGAGGAACGTGAACTGTCTCTGTACCGTTGTGCTGAGGACAGGAGTCAGGTCAACCGGGGTGGACCGATCTCTCAAACGCTCTCCGAGCTCAGCGTGACCTCGCTCTCTCCCAGCACAGTAAATCACGACAGCACGAGAGGTGAAAGACTGGGCAAAGAAAGCAAAGTTCAAAATCAAGCAGCTCCGTGTAATGTAGGCACAATGAAAGCCGAAGCTTTTGGAGAAGCACACCCCCCTCCGCAGGTCGAGCTCGGTCAGGCCGATGAACTCTCCGGGTCTTCGTTTTCCATCAATAAATGCAAACAGTTGAACCCACACGCGTCCATCTGCTGCAGTAATCCAGTAGAATCTGCATCATCAGAGACTCTGGAGTCATCTAAACATGCAAACGTGGGATGTGACGCGGTGGGACCTCCAGACGATTCGTCCCCGTCACAGGAAACGACTCCAAGTGACTCGCCGGATGTGATCGGTTCAACCCAGTCTTCTAACGTCCCGGTAGAACGACCCAGAGACGTCCCGGCTACGAGCATTCAGAGTCCGACCGCAGGTACATATATGACTATTTTAATATATTATTCATATTGCATATGATCTGGATGATATACAGGGCAGTGTGGGAATTTGTCATTTTGTAGCCCAGCACATTGAACTTAAAGCATTCTATTGTCTCCGCACGGCTCTCAACATGGCGACAGCTAACAGTGCTAACAGCGCTAACAGTGCAGACGGAGGGTGTGCGCTACGCTTTCTTGTTGATGCCGTCGATCGGAACGGCGCTGTCAACTGTAACCGCCGTATGAGCGCATTGCAGAGATCGGCGGCCGTGAGCTAGCCGGTGGGACACGCTCACATGCACTAAGTAAAGGATAATGTACAGCTAGCGGGTCATTGTCGTGAAAGAAACCACGACAGGGTGATTCTTTCACAACAATGTACGTTATCCCTCTTATTACACGCTACTTACTGAAGAAATCAATATTTTGACATAAAAACAGTCCACACTCCAGAGTCCGATATCAGAACATTTACATAGCAACGGTCCGCTATACGTAGCAACGGTCTGTTATACGTAGCAACGGTCTGTTAAACGTAGCAGCGGTCTGTTATACGTAGCAACGGTCCGCTATACGTAGCAACGGTCCGTTATACGTAGCAACGGTCTGTTATACGTAGCAACGGTCCGCTATACGTAGAAACGGTCCGCTATACGTAGCAACGGTCCGTTATACGTAGCAACGGTCTGCTATACGTAGCAACGGTCTGTTAAACGTAGCAACGGTCTGTTGTACGTAGCAACGGTCTGTTATACGTAGCAACGGTCTGTTAAACGTAGCAACGGTCTGTTATACGTAGCAACGGTGTGTTGTACGTAGCAACGGTCTGTTACACATAGCAACGGTCTGCTATACGTAGCAACGGTCTGTTATACGTAGCAATGGTCTGTTATACGTAGCAACGGTCCGTTACACATAGCAACGGTCGAGTATTCAACACAGCCGTGTAATAACATGCACTTAAAGGCGTGCATGGCTATGTAAACAAAGCACAGAGAAGCTCTGATTACAACACACACAGAGGGAGAGAGACTTCATTGAGTCTCTCTCCCTCCTCCTCTTCCCTCCTCTCTCTTCAGTATTTAATCCTTTCATCAACATGGGAGTGGACTAATGTGCTGCTTTATGTAAATGTATGTATATATTTATTATTGTAAATCAATTAACACAGATCAATGTCAGATATTGATCAGAAACCCTCACAGGTTCTGCATTTAGCATAAAACAATCTGCTCCAATCAGAACAGGTCAAACTGCAGCCCAACAGCAGCAGCAGCTGTCAGTGTGTCAGTGAGCTGACTGGACTATGACTGACCCAAACTGCATGTGATGATCATAAAGTGGGCATGTCTGTAAAGAGGAGACTCGTGGTACCCAGAGAACCCATTCACATTCACTGATCTGGAGGTCAGAGGTCAAGGGACCCCTTTGAACATGGTCATGACAGTTTTTTCTCGCCAAAGTTTAACGCAAGTCTGGAGCGTTATTTAACCTCTTCATGACCAGCTGGTCTGACCTGGTTGGTACCGATGGATCCATCAGGTTCTCTAGTTTCAGATGATACCAGGATCTTCTCTCTAGCTTTAAATCTGAGCCGCTACAACCTATAAATCACAAGTTAACGCCTTATTATTGCATTAACAGCTCTAGTAAAAATAATAACTAAATAGTGCATTAAAACAAATCAGTCAACTGTAAGACACTGCAAAATAAAAACAAAAATAAAAAAATAAATAGCTATATGATGTATTTTAAACGGTTTAAGTCGGTTAACTGTAAAATACTGTGAAAGTAACTTAATGGAAACTCTTCTGCCGGTTGTTTACTGTTTTTTACAGGGGTCCTCTGTTATTACACATTTGTTTGTGTCAAAAACTATTTTTAATATCTTCATTGTGTTCATATTGTGTTGACATGGTGCATATTATAAACTTGTTTAGTCGAGAGTGTCAGCAGCAACATTCATCCTAAATTATACAAAACATTTATGGGTAAAAATGATCACAATTACTGTTCATCTGGTTCATCTAGTCCAGCGGTCAGCAACCTGCGTCTCTTCAGCTGTTGTAGGTCTATGGTACGACGGAACGACGGAGTGTTAGGGCCACATTGAGGAAAAAAATACATCTGAGATTTAGAGAATAAAGTCAGAATATTATAAAGTAGTAATTTTACATGTTATTTTCTTTTTTCTCTTCTTTATTCTCGTAATATTGTGACTTTATTGTGTAAATCTCAGATGTTGTTTCCCTCAATGTGGCCCTAATACTCCGTAGTCCATTGTCTCTTTGGCCCTCACTGCATTAGACTGATATTCTATATACTCAGACTATAAACTGAGTTACCTTCATCACAATGATCACATGTTTTGCGTCTCCAGACGGATTTCTTTTTGCCTAAAATGTCTCTTTTGGTGGTAAAGGTTGCCGAGCCTGGGTCTGGTTCATCTGGTGGATGTGAATGAACCTCAAAGTCGTTGTTTCGGTTCCAGTCTGATCTAATACGTGCAGACTGTGCTGGACTTGTTTTTACTAACAGTTTCCTCCAGGAGATGGCAGCATGTGATCACTGGTTTTTGCAGAACCTCGTCGGCCTCGTCTGAACCTGAACCTGTCTTTTTGTGTATTCTGCAGAATCACCTTCAGTTCATGTGGAGGTCTTTTTTTCTAATATTTGAGAAATGTAATGCATCAGGAATTTTAATTATAGACAAAATAATCAGATGACGGTTCCCTTAAAGATCTCTCTGTGGTGGAACCTCACAGTCCATGTGGCTTTTATTTATTTGGACCGTTAACCGGTGGGCTGCCCCCCCGGGCCATCACAGAGAGCGGTCCTGCAATATTTGACTGCGTCACTCAACACCCACTTTACCTGCTGTTCCACTAAGTTAAAAGGCCGTCATGTAGAGCACCACACAGAAGGGAAGTGACCTCCACCCACCGCCTTCTGGCTGGTGAAACAACAAATTAAGTCTCTAGTTGTCCTGGAGAGGCCCGTCTCGTGTTCAGCCACACGGAAGCTGTGTAGATTTAAGGGGAGAGGACAGAGGGGAGGAGGAGGACGGGTGGCGCTGGTCCATATGGGTTTTCTTGGCAGACCAAAGAAATTCTAATTGGAGAGAGTCTTTGAGCCCATATGCAAGACAATAGTCTATCATATCTGACCACATCTGTCCACCACAAGAATATTAGTATTGCTTCCTTTAATTTGGTTGAGTCGTGACCAAGAACGAGACCGAGTCAAGACCCGACCAGAGCGAGTCCCACGCTGCACGACACACTCCTGATAAAACGTGGAGCGATAGGTGTCGCTGCGTGTTTGGTTCCAGCCGTCTCAGTCAGCATCGGGTTGTGTGTGTTTTCTTTTGGAAGATTTGATGACAGAAGATGTGGCTGACTTCTCCTACGATCACTTTCTTGGAGTGCGTGTGAACAATTTAGAATTAGAAACGAGTCGAGTTATTGATTGCATCAAATCCAATCACAGTAATTATGTTAGCTAATAAATCAGACAATGCACGGGCAATTTAGCGATATCAACGCGGTTGTAGTGTTCTCAATCCCAGGGCGTCAAATAACGACGCTTTGTCACGGCCGTCGGTGTTCGATACAAGACACCCTTTCGTGACGTATGAGACGCACCGTGCTTTTCATTAACTACAATGTAATCCAGGGATGCACCGATACCGATACCAGTATCGGGTCCGATACTCCCCAGCCTGCCGTGTGTCGCTCACACCCTCCAGCTGGCTGTTAACGAGGCTCTTTTGGAACAGAGAAGTACTCGTATCGGTACTCGGTATCAGCGAGTACCGATACGGGCAAGTCAGCAAGTCAGGATAATCATGCAATTAATCACAAATAAATATTGTAATCGATTGACAGCCTGATGAGAACATGAACATGTTGGGTCTCGAGACAAAACAAAGTAAAACTGTGGTCGATTCTGAGACGAGGCCGAGACCTTCAAAAAGTGGTCTCTGGACTGAGAAACATTAACGTTGTAGATTCACCGTATCTAAAGAAAACAGCTGCTTCTCATCTGTCTGTCTTCCTCCTGTAGAGCTCATGGAGGGATGTGCAGCCCAGAAGGAGCTGCAGACACCGGGACATGGAGAGACCCCCGGGCGGCCCGACAGCACCGACTGGAGCTTAAAGCAGAGCCGAGAGGCCGGAAACACAAACCTCCAATGTATGGAGGGGCGAGGTGGTGGTGGAGGAGGTGGAGGGGACCTGAGCGGAGGAATCAGGACGGACGAGGTGCCGGGACGGCGGGACGAGGCCGAATCTAACTGCACGAACACAACGTGTTTACCAGATATGACGACGCCAGAGGTGAGATTCAGCGCTCACTGTTTCAGTGTTACGTTCCACACACTGGTAGCATTAAAGGGACTGTTGGTAACTTGTTCCACGTGTAAATCATTGCTGGTCGGGGTCTCATGGTGTCTCATGGTCGCCGTAGCTTTGGTCTCCAGGACCGGAGTCTCTGCTCCTCTGCTCCTCTGCCTGCCTTCACTCACACATCGCGCTCCTTCTCTCTCTCTCTCTCTCCACCTCTCCCGTGCATGCTGCTCACTCCACCCTGCAGCAGAGTTAGTGTAGCTCTGAGAATATCTAGTGAATGTTCAGTGGACGTTTGGTCAGAAATAACTGCTGCAGCTCCTCCAGACCAGCAGAGGTTTCCCGTGTCTCCTGAAGTGACGGGGCTCTGCAGAGAGAAACGTTATCGTCTCCCACCAAAACTCCGGCGTCTCCCCCGTTCCCTCCGGCCGCGGTCGGGAGGCCGAGGCAGGAAAAGCCAACACTAGGATCAGCAGTGATTGATGGAGAGACCTTGGTCTGGTCAGCTAACATTACTGCCAAGCAGCTGAACTCTAGAGTGATGCTGTGCTTTTAGCTGACGTGTGTCTCCTCACTGTGTTGAGTGATGCTCCTTCATGTCTATGTAGAGCAGCACAAGGCCAGCAACAGGACGCTGACTTTAGTTGACTTAACGGACACATGAAGCTGTTAACAACAC
>CAKAOI010039393.1:0-42641 GCA_916701655.1 Sebastiscus albofasciatus
CAGTCCTGCAAGGAGCTAACGTTAGCTGTTAGCTCCTTGCAGGACTGTGCTGCTTACCGGCTGTCAACAGCTAACGTTAACTAGCTCTCGTCCTGCCAATTTCAAGACAGATTTGTTGTTCGAATAGTGTTTCCCTCCTGTAAGGTTAGGGATAAGGGTGGTTCAGGTTTAGGTAGGGGGAAACACATATCGACGGGAAACCGTACTCGACACAATAGCGGCCCTGACGTTACCTGCGGTACTGTAGTAAGACGAGTACTGTCTCATTTTGAATTTTAAGTATTGGTTCTCGTGACATCCCTAGTTTATATCATGTATACATTTTTTACCTTTCTATAAGTAAATTGGAATTGGAATATTGGTTTTCCCATTTTTATATACGTTCAAAGAATATATTCCTGCAAGGAATTTGCAATTAATTAAGGCAATAAACTAATCACACGACTAAATCTTAGATTCACTGGAAACACGCTGAAGTCTTTGGATTTATAGGAAAACACAATATCCTCAGTTCCATAATGCATACAGCATCAATTCCCCGTCTTCCCTCGTTACTACTTATCAAACAACATTACGCCCACACAGAGAGAGCATCTGCAAATGCGGCTGTGTCAATTTGATGTGAGCGCTCTGCCAAAGGTGACATGACTGGAGAATTGTCCCGTGGCACTGTAGCCCTAGGCCAGCCTCTCAGCGCTCCGGTCTTACAGAGACAGCATGTTCGGCAAAATAAAAAGGCCACTCAGTAGGGGGGAAATGACATTGTAAGGGAAATTGAATTTGACTGCCGCATGTGTTGACACGGAGTTTCTCTGCTAACCTTTGCCATGGGAGGTCTCGATCATCCACGTGCAGTTCAGGTTGTGCGGGTAGAAGTCTGGGAAGCCGGGTGACAGGATGGTGCCAAAGTTGCCTTGGATATAACCTCCACACAATGCTGACGACATCGGGGGGAATGGAAACAGCGGGAGATGGATGAGACAGAGAAATGAGAGGAGAGGCAAAAATCAGAGAGGGCAAAAAACAAAGTGGATGAAGACAGAAATAAAACTTCTCCGAAAAATAGCAAAACTTGCATTTACAATGCGGTAAAATACAGTTTATAAGAGGTGCCCTTCAAGACAGCATAAAAAGCACAGAGCGGTATCATCAATATCATTACAGAGTGGGCAGAAATCAATACTGTCCTTAAATATAAAAGCATTTACAGATGAGGAAAAAGGGAAACATCAAAGGGCGAGCTCACGGCCGTACATATAAAACATTTATGATGAAATGAGGCAGAAACTTTTTTTAAGTCTTAAAACAAGAGTTGCTGAAAGAAAGCGTTATCTTATATGGATTTTATAATAACTCATAAATACATAACAATTTAAAATTGTGATGCAATATGAGGCAAAGTGCTCCAAAACGATTTCTCATGTTTTCGTCCGGAATAACATGCAACAAGAAATTTAGCTTTAATCCCAGTTATGAATAGGAGGAAAATCTGGCAAGGGGAGACTATTCATTTCTAGGTCAATATTATGGAACGTACCATCGCAGCTAGGCAGGGGGCGGCTCCACTGAAAATTGGGTTCACACTCTAAAGGCTCTGTGTCACTAAGTGTGTACCCTGCGTCGCAGCTAAATGTCACTAAAGCGCCCACGTAGAAGTCGTTGCCGTGTCGCTGTCCGTTGACAGGTATACCGGGGTCCACGCAGTGATCCGACTGTAACTGCAAGGCTGGAGAGGAAGGGGACAAAAGAAAAAGATAAGTGACACAGAGACACATATGCAGAAAATCCATTTAATTAATCTTATATCTTGTGTTTTCAATAGGTCAAATAGAGGTCAAGAAACGTTCAAAGGCAGTTTTGCTCTCCGAAAGCAATCCCGATGAATAATTTACTTTGAACATTATGTTTCAACAGGAATAAACCAATGAGAAGTTTCAGCACTCTTTCCCGCTCAACCTTGCATAGTTTCTGCCTACGTATCTCTTGTAATGAATTATTGAAGCCTTGCAGAGATTCACCACAGAGAAAAAAGTGCAAAAGGTTAGCCACACAGGTAGAAATGAGGACAGGGCTGCTTTAAGAGGGTTGGATGATTGAAGACCTGTGTCTGGCTAAAAGTCTGTGCGCAAGTGACAGTGTATGTGGAATTTTGAGCGTGGCAATGTGTGCCGAGGCAGGGATATCTGACAGAACGATCTCACCCCATTTACTTTCTAATTATAGGTGTTCTAATAAGAACGGCTTCATGGTGAAATTGAGAGCCTGCGGAGGTTGTATTTACAACCAAGACTGAATAGCTTTTACTAGTAAGGTGAACAAGGCTTATGGCTGTTGTCTCTGATTTGGTCTGTCTGTATTGTAATAGATTCATTTCTATTAGGGTCTGTGAAGCATGGCTAAATGAGTCCTTCCTTTACATATCGTATATATATATATCCTGTATCTCTGGGTGTAGGTTTACTTTGTGTTATCAACTTCACAAACTCTAAAGCCCTTACTTTCGTAACGGATGCGGAAGCCGATGTCCGAGTGGCTCTTGTCAGTCTGGAAGAAGAGATACAGGAAGCTGGAGGTGCTGATGAGGAACTGGGGGACCTGGGTGCCCTGGTAACTACCAATCAGAGGCGAAGAGGGGAAACGTCCATCGCGCACCTCAAGGATGTCATAGTTGACCTCTGTGCGGAACCTGAGAACAGAGAAGTTGAACAAGGATATTTGTGCTTTATATAAAAAGAAAAAACACAGTATTTGTATTGTGATGTAAATACATATGATTACATTAAGTCCCCACATAACAACACATCATAACAAGTCTATCATCTATACACCTAATTGACTAGTCTGAGTTTCATTGGTAATGTTCATCAGCTTCAGTGCTGAATCAGGTTCACACAGGGTATCTGCCTGTTTTTTGTAATAAATGACTATTCATAAATGACTACTATGCGGATATGACTGTTGATAGGCAGATAAGATATAATATGATAGGCAGATATGACTGTTGTGGGATTATTATTCATGATATATACTGTTATGGGGCTAAATGGGCATCAATCCTGCAAATTAAACCTTAGTTGTTCCATATATTTTTTCAGACATTGTGAGTACAAATACAGAAATTCTGCTCCTACCTATAGCCGTCGTTGCAACATTTTCCTAAAACCTTACTAAAACGCAAAAAATTTGAAAACCCTTTAATTTCTGCATCAGAGGCCTCCTACAAGAGATGATTTTTTTTTAATATATGTATATATGTATGTACAAATTGAATTGACTTTTAAGACTTTTTAACTTTTCTTTAACACTTTAAGGAGGTGACAAGAGGCCCAAGTGACAACTGCCGCAAGCGTGCCTCGGGGCACCAGGAACAGAGCGACAGAAGAGAGCAAGGCCGAGGTGCTAGCGGTCAGAGGCCGGCGGGGGCAACAAACAATACAAACCCAGACCCAGATTTAATGCCTTCCATCCCACAATTCCAAATATTTGAAAAAATATACTTAAGACATTTTAAGGATCTGCGGGGATCCTGTTACAGTACGGCAAATGCAAGGCTGGACGACTGCCCTGGGGCTACAGACGCTAAGAGGCCCTGATGGTCACAAAGTCCTTGTTTTTTTGCAAATTAATTTGGTAATATGCACCACTTAATCTGAATATGCACCGAAATAATAAGGGTTTTGAGGCTGTCTTGCAGAGGGGCACTGTGTTCAAACGCACATGGCACTTGCTAAATAAATTAGCATTTTACCAAATTACCACAAACAGGGAGTCGATAGGGGCATCTGGCTCATTTTGTTTTTGAGTAAGTGGGCCACACTAAGTGAAGTTCAGAATTAATAAGAAAATCTACTAATAAACCAACACCAACTGAAACTGAAAACAAATATGAAGATTAAAAAAAAAAAAAAAAAGATTAATACAGTTTCAACATTTGGCCTCAATTAAAATCACAAAAGACAGATTCCATGCAAACTGGGGAAAAGAGATTGGTGCTTGAATGAAGATTATTCAGATAAACAGACAATACATTTAAACAAGATTTTGACAATAAAATACAATTTTGTTATTTTGCTTTTCACCAACATTCAAAAAACCAGCATGGATAAATTAAATTATTTCTAGTTTGCACATGTTGATGTTTGGCACGCTTTGGTGAGTGAGTGAGTGAGTGCATCTGTGTAGCATGTATGTGTGTATGTGTGTGTATATGTGTGTTCCTGTCTTTGCTGCCAGAGCCACTTCATCTTCAAAGCCATGAATAAATTGCTTAGATTCAGAACCATGTCATCTAAATGAAGCGGTTTTGTGATATTTTATTGATGTTACATAAAAATTAAAGAGCAACAAACATTTATGTTGTATTCATTTTGCATGGCGCGCATGCTATCGTGGCGGGGACGAGGACGAGATGGGCTCTCAAGGATGAGCCTTAGTGAAACGCTAATGTAGCGTTTGATCCTACGACTGTACGTCTCTCTGTCTCTGTCTCTATCTCAAACATCCAGACAAATCGTCTCCTCTTCCATCTCTCCGGTTCCCCCTTGACAGACCATCTCCACTTACATATGCATTGCATGTACAAACCTACAGGTAGTAAGTAGAGTTTCTGTATGTAAGGATATCTGTGGATCTTCAGGGAGGGGGGTATCAAATGAAAGAATCAAATACTTATGAGCATACTAAATAAAACATAATGTTATCCTAGTTGGGGGTGTATGTTAATGTGCATTAGATCTTAAACCGCTAGAAAGGGAAGAAAGTGCTAGAAAGCAGTGAGATAAATGTGATCACATGTTGAAATTAGAAGGTAAAAATCAAGAAAAATCCAAGCTTGCTCTGACGCAGCAGCTGCAGTTGCTATCTGGTTGACTCACTTGTCGAAGATGATCTTGATGGGGTAGCCCGGAGGAGCCTCGATGATCCATTCGCAGTTAAGGGCCTCCTTGTAGAGTTCTGGCCAGCCGGGAGAGAGGATGATCCCACTGGGAGCCTTCAGATCCCCTCCACATGGGGCTAAAATAGAGAGAGGAGAGGAAACGGAGGGGAGAGAGAAAGAACAAATAGAGAATTGAATTATGCATGTCTTTCCCCAGCTGATGTATGACAATGTCCATAGATGATCCCATGCATCAGCCGGGGCTCTCATCCCATTTCTTTTAGTGCCAGGATCTATCTAATGTAAATTGGTGACAGCTCACTTCAAGGTTAACCATCTCTCCTAGGAACATACCTCTCTTTATTGTGCGCGTCTGCGTGTGTGTGTGTGTGTGTGCACAAGGGCAGGCATTACATATCCATGTGCATGCATATACTGCTTCCTCCCCCCCATGCTGTTGTCTTTAAATCTGGCATCAAACCCCTCCTACAAAAAGGTGCCGCCGTCATCCGCATCAAACAGGAGAAAACGGATCATCTTTGATCGCCTCGCACAGAAAGACACTTGAGCACCTCTCCCCGTACCATCACCTCTGTTACTGCTCACTTTGCTGTGCATCTCTGTATAACTGCCTATCCTTAACCAGAACACACAGGCACCGCGGAGGGCTTAGTTACAGTGCCAGCTCGTCGCTCCCTTTGAAGTGGAATGATTTAATCAGCCAACTCAGCATACTGAAGGACATCTATAAAACGCATTACGCTACAAACGCAAGGGGTATGATAGATGGTCTCGGAGGAATACAGCGCTGCTGTGGCACACGGGGGAGAGTGGGGGGCGAAGTGACATGTTTTCATAATGGTTTCTGCTTTGCGTATCTTGAATAGTGAGCCTGATTAAACCCCTAACCATGTCTGTGCTTAATGTGCTATACGCTGCTGGAGTCCAAGAGAGCCTTAGCTGGTTAACACCTATAGCTTCATCAAAGCGTTTGCCAGCTCTATGGGCCTTTTCTGATTTGCTGTAAATAGTTTATTGATATTGAGTCAGAGAGGGGTAAATGGATAGTTCCAGCAATCTGCATAGCACGTCTGCAGCAACAGATACTTGGAGAGAACAAAGCGTTCTGTATCATCACCAGCAATCACCCCACACTTCAGATAGATCTTAGTGGTCCATGCCATAAGACATTATTGATATGAATTAATCATATCTGCAACAATAGCTAAATATATTACATTAATGCATCCCAGAAGAAGCAGGGAAATCCATTTTTTGATTGATTTTCAATCAATTCACTATTTCTGCAGAAGAAATAATCCCCTTTACAAATCCTGAGATGCAGTGATGCTACATTAGTGAACATTCAAACAAACATATACTCCCATTTCATGGTTTACTATGACACAGTGGGCATCTAGCTAATGAGATGCTCAACCACAGGACAAATGCTTCCGGATGAAAAGATATGCACATTTTCCTCTTAATGACTTAAATCCTCTGCATATTTACCCCGGTGATATGTGGATTTTTTTCTGAGCCACACAGCTAACTATGCCAGCTCAAACATAACAGTGTAGCAGCGTGTGGTACTGTATAATCAAAAAAATATGGAATAAATCCCACTCATCTTGTTAATATTTACAACTAATATTGAGAGATATGGTGAAAGATAGCCGTCACAAGGGGTAATCATTCCTTTAATCACCTTCACAGCGTGGAACTGCATTATCCCACACCACGTTGCCATCCTTGAGAATGCAAGAGATGGTTTGCGAGCCGTGGGTCTTGACGAAGCCCTCCTCGCACAGGAATGAGATGGAGCTGCCGAGCTGGAGGCTCTCGCCAAAGCGCTTCCCGTTAACTGGCACACCCGGGTCCGGGCACTCGTTGTGGCGAAATGCTATTGGAAATGCAGGGAGGAGATGGGGTTAAGACATTGGTGTGAGACCATGATCTTAAATGCTTTTTAAAAAGAGAAAAAAATACAAATAAGTCATTAATAACGCCCCTCAGCCACATAACATTAAAGAGGAAATATGCCTATATTCAAAATTCATACATGTTATTCCTATAGTCAGTCCAAACATATTAATAAACATGAACAACTCTCTCCAAAATCCCCAAACTAGAACTCAAATTTGTGTCCAGTATAAAGTCTGGAGCTGCTCCATAGACAATGCATTGGGAAAGATGTTATACTGAGTACATTGGGTGCATTGGGTATATTTTCTGTTTCATAACTGAGAACAATACAATAGAATGAAGCTCATTTGGGTATAAAGAAAGAAAAATATTCTGTGGGTCCACAGTCAGTCTCCCATTCATTGTCTATGGAGCAGCTCCAGACTTTATACCCTATGACATCACACGTTTGAGACTTACTTCTCTGATTTCTGGCTTTCAGAGTAGCTCATGTTCACAAGTATTGATTGAACGTCCCTAGGTCATGGTAGTAACATATTGGAATTCTTAATTTAGAAGGTGTTCCTTTTTTAAAGGGGCCATGTCCACCAGAATGTTTTTTCCCAGCTGGAAACGGCAGGCGCTCTTCTGAAAGTGCTCAGCTGGGAGCACTTGAGAGCGTGTTGGAGGTGCAGCATTTTTTCAGCTGAGAGCTTTGGTTGCATCTGGTATATGGTATCTGCATCAGAAATAAATACATCAGCACAAGTGCTTGCTCTGGCCCTTGCTCTAGATGAAGGGAAGGCTGAAGCACGTAGGGAGAGAGGACGGACCTTCCGGTCTATGTGGGTTCATGGGATTTTGAGGGCGAGGAAACATCTCGGCGAGTGTGATCGCTTTGTTCCGATTCAGATTCAGACACAGTTACAGATCAACATATCCCGCACTGGTCTGGACATGAAGACAACATAAAGTCCACAGTAAAAACAATCAAAACAATAGCATAGCATACACTCGTTTTATCACGTCTTTGTGTTAGGCTATTTGTCCCTCCACTGTGATTGGACGGCTGGGTAAAAAGTGACAATGACAACCGCAGCGTTTTACCCAATTTTCACAACATTTTTCAACTGTTAGCGACCTGAAAAATAAACACCAAACTTGCAGCGCTTGGTGCAGAAGAGACGCTCAGCACCCCGTCCCGCCGCTGGCGCTTTTACCATAGTGTAAATACATGGTGCTCCCATTGCAAAGGCCTCAGGAAATAAAACGCTTTGGTGGACACATTAGGCAAAAGGCTGTCATAATTCCAAAAAAAAGCTGTTTAATCAAATGCTTTTAAAAGAAAGATGGCGTGAATGACATATTGTATGTATTTGTTTGGACAGCGTCTGTAAAGCAAATTGCCCCTCGCGGACATTAAAGTTTTTTGAATCTGAAACGAAGTGTCATCTTGTTGAAAACACAATTAATTGGTATTAATAACACATTGCCTTTTCTGTGCAAAGATGCTAATTTCCATGGAGATTCTAAAATAATTACCCAAGTTTCTGGACAAAACTTTTTTTTTTCTCTACTGTCAGCATTTAGCAATGCCAGCATTTAACGAGAGGAAATTTGTTTCACTTAGTGAGTCACATTGATTCACCCTGCTGCAGTGATTACAGAGGGTGGGAAACCACACCGTATGCAGATCATCGGCCCCAGATGACACTGTTGAATGATACGTGGGGTAAACGAACAGGGGAAAACTGTTTTCACACATCTTGAGGCGTTATATATCAGCCTTCTCGATGAAACCTCAAACAGGAACCAGTTAGAAAGGCCACACGAAGATACGCAGTCACACAAGAAGAGGCGTAACCCTGGAACAAGGCATGTAAACAAATACATCACCTACGCCACTATCTCTCTCACTTACTCTCTCTCTTGTAACACACACACACGCAGGTAGGTGACACATGTGGGTGTTGATGAATCCCTCTTCTGTATCCATTGGACCCAAACAGAGTGCCAGCCACACCTCATCCATCACGATCATCTTATTTATTAACGTGCCAAAAATCCCCTCAATACAGTTTGGCATGTCCTTAATTAACATGAATGATGAAAGCTGTCCGCTCAGCCCCGCAACCCTCCTAAAAAACGTTAGATGACACTGTTCTCAGGAACTAACCGTCATCTCCAATTAACTGCTCTTGACATCCATTCACCACGCCGCATCGGTAATTTATTTATTCATCTCACTTGCTAATTAATGCATTAGTCGCCATGTGTTGTCCACATTGTGGCTTTACAGAGGCACCTGGGCTGGCCAGATGACATGTGTGCAAATGAGCTAGAGCCACGTCCCAAAAGCATTCTGGGTAAGCTGACGTATGTTATTTTGACGACTAGAAACAGAATACAGGATCAGGCCTTCTGAGTATAGTTGTAATTTTACACACCAGCCACCACGGTGTTACCGGATCAAATGATCACACTAATAAAACATGAAGTTAGTAAATTACTAATACTGTGTTAAAGAGACTCTAAATTGCGGTGTGAATTAGGTGTGAATGTGAGTGTGAATGTCTGTCTCTTTGTGTCAGCCATGTGATAGTCTCAGGCGACCTGTCCGCTCAATGTCAGCTGAGATCGGCTTAAGCCCCCCCCGCAGCCCTGAATAGGATATGCGGTTACAGATGACAGATGGATGGATGTGTTAAAGAGTTGGTCTAAATATTGTAGTGTCAAAAAACATGCCCCTGAAAGCCACTGAAAACACATTCAACTATGTCATACTTTATTTATTATTAAGCCTAACTGCTACTATTACAACAATTGTTACAATAAAAACAATAATAGTAATTGATCTGGGAGTCTCCAAATGTCAGACATACATATGAGATGATCCTGTTTTTGAACAGCCTGAACCGAGACTCATTCAAAAGATCTTTAACTGGACATTTTTGCATTGCATGGACATCCCTGGATTAGTGAGGTAATTTATTTATTTTACAGTATAATAAATACGGTGCTCAGCGCAAATTGTTTTTGATGTACAAGGAGAGACAGCTGTTAAAGATTGGTACAAATCGAACCCTATGAACATGCAGCCTCGTGAAAAATGATTAGAGTAGAGCCATATGTGAGGCAGTTAACCAGGAGTCAAGGATATATCTGCGTGCACAGTTACGTTCAGGTACATTACCGTTAGTAATAGAAACAGGCAGGATTAGATGAGATTGAAGATGAAGTCCATTTCATGTTCTGCTGCTCATATTATGATGATTTAAAGGCTACATGTTTTAGTAAAATGCTCTTCATTGCAGATAAGTTCTTTCGGTTGGATGATTTTAAAAAACTTGAGCTGTGTTTTAGGTAGGGGACTTTTTTACTGTAACATTTTCTTTCTTTGGACAGAAAAATAACAGTTGTTTGTTTCCAATATAACGTTGTATGTAATGTTGTCTGACAAATGGTTCACCACTATAACGGTGTTATTGGGTATCTTATAAGTCCACATGGGCTTGACACTTGTATGTGCATGAGCCCAGTTGCATGAAAAGCCGTATGAATGACACGGTAATGTGCAAGGCATTTAGCGTGCAATAAGAATGCCGTTCTTGCTTTTAGGCGTGTCATTTGTACACCATGTAGTCTGTACTGATTGCAATGTAGATCCATTCACATAACTATGTTACGCTAAGAACTAGTGACGTATAATAAAAAGCGAGAAAGACCACTTATGGTGGGCAGGATGGGAAGTGGATGTGTCCAACAAACCAGGAGACCAGTGTTTGAGACCGGTGTTTTTGTTTTGCAAGTTACATAAGTGACTTTTTTTGACCGGTTTTCTGTACTGAACGTTGTTTCTGTATGTATTTAACTTTGTTTACAAACATATATTATGCCCAACCATGATGTTTTTCCTAATCCGAATTAAGTGGATTTGTTGCCTGAACCTAATTGCGGATGTTACCGTAGTTTTATTGTTGAAAAGCAGTGTACAAATGCCTCTAATGTGTCCTCATGACACATGGAATGTCCTTGTAATGCTGTGCGACGTGTACGCCTTCCCACGAGAGCGGTTCGGTATGATTCAATAAAAAAAATAACTAAATCACAAACTAAAATATGCTCCCAGGTAGAAGAATAACTCTACAATACTGTGGTAAACTCAAGGTAAGAAGTACAAAGAAGACCATATAAAGCAACAAACTGTAAAAGGTAAAAATAACTTTTTATTGCTCGCATTAAAGTGAGTCACCGCAACTAATTTTAGTGCCAAATCTTATTGAGACAAACCTCCCAACGGCACCTTAACTACCTATGAAATAGCTCTGTGGCTTCAGAGGGTTAGGGTGAGAGATATTTATTTTGGGATGTGGGAGAATGCAAAGATCGGGCTCATTACACAATAACGCATATGCAACGGATGCAATAATCCCGCTGCCAAACCCTCACGGTACAGTATATCCATGAAATGGGTTTACCAGCATGCAGCCGACGTGCACTGCGTCAGAGTACAAAACCCATCTGGAATTTCCTCACAAGTCAGCAGCTACCCAGAATAGAATATAATGAGCACTGCCGCAATGTATCTGTCAGGTGAGGATGCTGCATCTTTGTTTGGGTTTTATTTAGATGTCAAGTCTCTGTTTAGACAATAAAGATGGGGGTTTTGTCATTTCTTTACGTGGCTGTGTGTGTGTGTAGGGAATGTGTTGCCGATGGGTGGAAGTGTTTATGCAGCCTGTGGGAGACATAGATATGGCAGATGATTTGTGCATGCACACACATACTGTACACACACACAAACAATCTAGAATGGAAAACATCCAGTCAGTGCGGGCTCTTGAGATAAACTTTAAAGACTTTCTCTTTTATCTCCCGTGAAGTAAGATTCAATACTCACTTGTAAACGTGATGTTAAAGCCTCTGTCTGTGTACGTGTGGTCAGTCTGGAACTCCAGCCGAGCTACATGGGCGCTAGTTGTTATAGGAGGAGGGAGGGCGTCGCCAGAAAAGGTACCCAGGATAGGAGACTCAGCCTGACAGAAACAGATAAAGATTTCATAAGGTATCATAAGCTAAAAATGGAGAGAAGTCAAAGAGTAAACAGCTCCTAAAGGGAGGTAGACAGATCCAATGACCCTGGCAGACAGGTTTAGCACCTACACATATTTATACCATAGACTGTATATAAGAAGTGGACGTAGTCACTGTGACATCACCCATTTGTTTTTGGACTGCTGTTTTGAAGCCTCAAGTTTGGCATTTTGGCAGTCGCCATCTTGGTTTTTGGCTGTCGCCATGACGTTTTTTTGCAAACCAAAAGTGACACAAGAGGGTATAGCCAAGTAAAACCGAACCAAAAAGGTTATAATTTACTTTCATGAACTGAAGACACACTGTGAAAGGCTTAAAGTTGTAAGACGAAAACACTGTCGAAAACCTAGACCGGACAACGCCGTGGTAAAACATATCCTGCTTTATGGTCTATAAACTCATGTTTCAATGTTTACTGAGGGAATAAATCAAGTGAGAAGTAGGATCATTTTCTCATAGACTTCCATATGATCAGACTTCTTTTTGCAACCAGAGGAGTCGCCCCCTGCTGGCTATTAGAAAGAATGCAAGTTAAAAGGCACGTCCGCATTGGCTTCACTTCTCAGACCCGGAGGTAGCCCACTGATTTATACAGGCTGCTTCTCCTACAGATACGCACACTGAGTGATCGACAGGTATATATAGTTGAAGTGGCAATATGAGCTACTCATATAGTAACTTAGAACAACAGCATGTAATTCAACGCTACCTTTCCACCGTCCTTGATGGAGAGGAAGTCGAACTGCTTCTCCATGCTGAGGTCGTTGAAGGCCAGATTGATGCGGCTCTCAGGATTGGTGATGATGAGCCACACACAGTGCATATTGTTGCCGTACTCCTGAGGGTAGTTGGGAGACAGCAGCACCCCGGACGGAGTGGTAAAGTTGAAGAAACAGGAAACTGTAGAAGGGGATACAGAGATATAGACAGAAGGAGAGGGAGATAAATAAAATAACACAACATAAACTGAATTTTGTTTCGGAGGCTGAACAACATAGGGGCAAAATCTAATTATTTTTTTCTGACTACAAGACAATATGATTTGATACATTTTATTATCCCACATAATTTAGATATATAACAGATCAGGGAGGAAGTCATATTTCAAAAGACACTACTATAGACATTTTCATTGCCATTCTGTTGCTAGGGTTTTGGTCCAAGTTTACTTATTGTCAGCAGCAAACAGTGCAACAGGAAATACAAAGGAGCCCATTTAGGTTGTCATGTTTTAAAAGCTCGATAACCATCAATTGGTTGTAATGTAGGTAGCATACAATGGTATACAATGACAGTAGCCTTAGGCTTACAAAGGGCTCATTGGAAATGAAAGTAATGAAAAGGAAATATGTTTGAATGTGATGCAACTTTCCAATAACAGCGTTATAGAAAAGGTTGTTTGTGGCTCATTGTGGCAAAATTGTGCTATTTATCCACCATTATATGAGAGCAGGAACCCACTAGAGACACAATCTTATTTATGTAAGCCTTTTTGAAATGAAATGGGGATAGAGGAAGCCAAAGCCAAACAAAATCTGACAACAGGTAACCAGAAAAATCATCGTTTTCAAGCGATGTCTAGCTATAAGGAATGAGTTGGCAATGAAAAATGAAAAATGGTCTCATCTCCCTCCCTGACAACTGTCGAGGCTGTCACTTGATCCCAGTTACTCCGGTGGATGTGCTCAGATGGCAACGGCACAATACCTTGATGTGACTGGGCAGATGTACCCTTCTTTGAAAATCCAGCCCACAGTTTCTGCTTTGTTCATGGTGGTCTGGCACGGCTAAATAGGCATATGCTTGGGTGTGAAAATGACAGCAGTGACGGTGCTCTCCTTCACTGAGACATCTACATCTGATGGGACAAACACAACACTACTGGGCTGTCACGACACTTGCCATTACCATTCCTGAAGCAGTGCGGCGGTTCTGGAGATGTTCTCAATTTTCTCAACTATCCTTCAGGTTTCTAAATAAAGTTTTCAGGTAAAAAAAAATAGGCCATGAAAAAGCATATTGGTCTAACTTCCCAGTGTTGGGATCTATTTATTGTCAGGGGGATGTTTCACTTAACACTGACTTCACAAAATGTTGCGTAGGCTGGCATTTTAAGGATGCACCCAATTGTCTGGAAGGCCAGACGATTCCATTTCAACAACCTTTAACTTAATAGCAAGCTCAACATCACCAACACCAACTAAGGGCAACTCAGTTCAAAGTTAATTAAGAAACATGGAAAGGTTGTAGAGAGATCTATTAGATGACTTAACACAAAACACTATTTCATTTCACAAATGCACATTAGATAGTTAAATATGCACAGGAGCTTAAAATAGCCTCGTCATGTGAATGCAACTGTCAGAATTTGCAGCAAAGGCCTTTTTAATCATAGTCAAATGCTTACATATTATCATCTTCAGTCTCGATTGAGAGTTGACAGGGCTGCTCCCTTTTTGCACTGATTTGGTCTATGTTTCCACATTTCACTTAGTTCTGCATCCACGTGTGATTTGTTTGGAACTTCATTCCATTTTTCCTTAGAAACTATTAGCTACGAGATGTGCTCCGAACGAAGGGTTGATGAGGTTTTAAGACTGGAACACTGTGTTCACCCTAACGATAAAGATCGGCAACTTGCCCCGGGGCAAGTGAAATGCCACGTTTGGCTAATAAATCCAGCAAAAACTCACTTGCCCGAAAAAGAATATAACACTTATTTTTTTATAGGGGTGATGATGGAAATAGCAGAGGAGTGAGCCATCTCACTTCCTTTTTCATCTCTGTTGAGAGTTGCTCATGAACCATTACCGTACCAATTGGGCAGGAGTTAAGTTGGATGGTGTTGGAGGATGTGGGCGAAACTCTTTAATTAACTTAAATAAAGATTAAACATGGCAATTAACTTTGGTCTGTGTTGTTATTATTTGATAACCATTAATAAGTAAAACAATTTGTATAGGGGCCAGTAAAAATTGACTTTGGGCTAGTAGATTTCTTATAAAAAAAAAACAGTTAATGTTGATCCCTGCCTAATGCAGATGCAAACAAACAAGCAGGCAATGAACACATCATCCTATCAACATTATCAACTTCAATGACAAAGACAAGCATGCTGCATCATGTCGACGTGACTAAAAACAGTTAAATATTGACTAAATAAACAATGTTTACCAGTGTCATGCGGTCATATTGACTCCTGTGCCAGCAACCTCTCGGCCATTCAGCTCAATGATGTTTATCTACATACTGCAGCTCTTTGTCCACCCTATCTTATCAATAATACAACAGTGGGCATTATCTGCTTGGTCAGCGCTCTCTCTTCATTTTGCCCTCTCTCATTCTCTCTGTTTGTCTTTCATGGCGTTAATTAGCTAATAAGCCCTCCCATTGTTTCAAAATCCACAGCCTCCGCTTGGCAAACTGTAGGGATAATCTGATCATTTATTATGCAGCCCTCCCTGCACTCATCTGCACAGACATACATATTTATGCCCCGTTTTCAGTAGCGTCGTACTCGTGCATATAGTGTTATGTAGAATCTGAATAATATAAGGAAAGCAAAGGACTTACAAACGCAGCTGGGTTTCTTAGCCGACCACTGGTTGTTCTTCTGGCAGGTGATGTTCTTCTTCCCCACCAGCTCAAAGGCAGGAAGACACTCGAAGTAGAGTCTGTCCCCGTGACGAAAACCGGTCCCCTCCCGTTTGCCATAAGCCGGGATTCCAGGGTCTCCACAACTGCCTTGGTCAATTTCTGTGTGGGTAAAAATAAACACATAGGCAAGAACATTAAGTATGCAAAACTGACATTGATAAAAAATAATTATTTTACGCAGAGAGATGATAGATAGGTTCCAATTTAATTAAACCACGACGTCCTCAAATGTCTTGTTTTGTCCACAACTCATAAAGATATTCAGTATACTGTCATAGAGGAGTAAAGAAACCAGAAAATATCCACATTTAAGAAGCTGCAATTTTGACTTTCACTCAAACTGATTAATCCATTATCAAAATAGTTGTGTGATTAAATTAATAGTTGACAACTAATTGATTACTCGCTGCAGCTCTATGCATGAGATGCTTATATTCTCCAGCTTTCCTAATAAATGCCAGATGGATCAGCTAGAGAGAGAGAGGGGGTGGGGCAGAGAGAAAGAGACATCTCGACTCAAGGTTATTACTGACGGTAGCCTCCAGCAGATATTGACAAGATACGACTACATTGGTAATACGTGATATGAAGACGCAGGACCTCACACTAAATCGAAACAGATAGTGCTGTTTCGAATAATTCTAGTTTCAGGAAAATGTGGGTTCGTCTTATTAAATTATAGATCTCCTGAATACTACTGATATTTGTCTGACCCTATATTGTGACAAGGCAAAAGTCCTAAGACAGCTAATCGAAATACATTTCCCCAGACTTAATTTATTAATTTACTTTCCCATGTACATATTTATTTTTCTTTTTAGTTGACTATAAGCCTGCAAGAACAGTGCATTTATGTACAGTCATGGAGTCTGCAGTCTGGAAAAAAATGACTTCCCTTATCATTCTATACAATGCTGTTCTGCAGCCAACTCTCAACTGTTGGATGTTGGAGTTTTCCACCATGCAGCATATCGCCCACCGTCTTCTTACAGGGTCGGCTAGTAGAATAAATCCTTAACATGTGGCAAGCAATAAAGTGAACATAACGTGCCGAATAAGATGCACTCTGCATTATTTCCACCCTCTTATTACAGTAACATTGTGGCGATTTCCATCATTTGTTTGACAATCTTCAAGCTACTTTATATGTTTTTGTTACTGACGCGATGTTTGAGCTTTCCACCAGGTTCCATTCTGCACCTGAACTCGCAACCTGATCACTTTGAAAGTTGCTGCAAACTTCTCTTTCAAGAGAGCTACCAAATCCTGTTTAATTCAGCAACAAACCTGTACTTATGTCTAGCTTTTAAATGTGATGTATCTCGCTGTACTCTGTCTAAACCTTTTTTGTGTTAAACCTCACTGTTCTAATCTTCTAGTTTCATAAAAGCCCTTCTAGAGATGGGTGTTGCAAGTTAGCATTCGTTATAATCACTATAATCAGATAGCTGCTTTCAGTTTTTCTATGTATACTGTATCTGTCCCTACCAAATAAACCATAAATAAATAACAATCTGTAGCCAGTCCTATTGATTAAATAGTAGATGTACTAGCTCAGTTCATGTCTGCCAAGGTGGCTGTGTTGGTGGCTCGGTGGATTCTGGTTTACGGTTTAGATTTTGGTCGGATAAACCTAACCTGGGGCAAGAATGAGGAAGAAGTTCTCGATCAATAGAGAGAAAAAATGTTCAGGTCTGCTTGTTTTGCGTCAGTGTAGCTTTAAAGCTTGTGTTTTCAACCAGATAGGTTTGCATGGAGAGAAATCTGGGAGTATTAGCTGTTAAATGTACATGTCCTCAACAGTAATCTCAGTTGGAGTAATGCATCCCCAGCTGTAGAGCATCCTGGGTCTGGTCATTACTTCAAAAGTTCCTGGTTTTGTTGAAATCTGACAGTTAAAGAGTTCCTGTCTGGTGCCTTGAATGGATATAACTGAATGGACATTAGCAATGACCGACTCAGTGAAGAGTTCATTTTGGGCTGACAAGGCAGACTAGCTTTTACACTTCATGACATCGAAATCAGCGTGACTTTCCAATCGTCTGGTCATGCATTTAATTCCAGGACAATTTCATTTGCCATTAAGTAGTCTTTACTGTCTCTTTATCCTCCCAAAAGTGTTACTCACTAATGTTGCAAACCTCTCTCTCTCTCATCTGTCTTCATCTCCCCCTGCAAATGTATCTCTCCTCTAACTGTGTGATAAACCTTCTCACTTGCGTTGGAAGCTGACGTGAGCACTTTCAGGTACATGCGCAAACACACACACCCTTCTTCCTTAAAACCACACACACCAATTTCATTATCGCAAGACTTATGAATCCCTTTTTTTCTTTCACTCACTCTTCTTTCTACTTTTCTGAGGGTTGCAGATTGCAGATGGGAATGCTGAGGCATCCTATCGAGGCATCCGGATGGGGGAACACAGAGAGCGAATAAGCTCATCCATCCAGGAAATGATGGCAGGGCCTAATACGATTTTAAATCGCACCAGGGGCAATGCTGGGTATAAATCCATACTCAGCCCTAATGATGATCATCATTTAGAACACATATTTAGAGCTCACTGCTGTTTGGATGTATGGCTGTCCTGAGGCTGCCTCATTCACAAGACAACTCATTGATCTTACGTGGAAGTCACCTTTAAAATGGGGGGAATGCTGAAAGCGAGTTTTAAGGTGGGCCTGAGAGAAAGTTGAAGGGAGAATATATAAAGGGAATGTATAAGATCCAACAGAAATTAAGTTTGGAAGAACATGATAATTACAAGACAGACGCAGAAATCAGGGCTCCAGACGGCGACCAAAACGGTTGCATACGCTTTTTGCATCACTTTTTGAGTGTGCGAGTTAAAATACCAGGTGGTCGCAGTCATGCGAGTGAATTATGGTCATTATCATTGGTCAGTTACTGTCTATTCCATACTCCAAAGTCTCAAAAGTCAACTTGACAAGCGAGTGTAGAGAAGGTCGAGCTCTTCCACCAGTGGTGGAAGAAGTATGAAGTATTAAGTAATTTCACTTAAGTAAAAGTACTAATACCACAATTAAAAAAACAAAAAACTGTGTTACAAGTAAAAGTCTTGTATTCAAGTCTTTTTAGTTATTACATTATTATATTATATTATTATTAACATTAGTAACATGTAACAGAGGTAACTTATTCATTTTGTATACTGCTAGGTGGTTTAATTATTGTATAAGGATGCAATAATTTCATATACTCATAAATTTTTTAAAATCTGCATCTGCAGAAGTAGAAAGTAGCATAAAATTAAACCACTCAAGTAAAGTACAAGTACCTCAAAATTGTACAGTACTTGAGTAAATGTACTACGTTACTTTCCACCACAGATCAATGTACCATGCTGTACCAAAACAAGGGTGTGACCAAATCATGTGCTGGTGCGACCAAATTAGAAAGTTGGTAGCACCAGTGCTACCAGTGGAAAAGTTAGTCTGTTGATACAGTATGTTCATACAAATGCAAATACAGTCAAGCATACACACACAACCACTTCTTTGCCACTGTAAGAACTCAAACTCTCCGTGGTGCTTATCTCAAGTGCGGCCTCTCTGCCTCATGGGTTCCTACAATTAGAACGTTAGGGGAAAATGGAGCCGATAAATAAGTAGTCCTTTGAAGTGTGTGTGTACATTAGTGTGTACATGGACTGTCTTTCGTTATGCATGTGTTTGTGAATGCATGTGTGTATGTCTGTGCATGTCGAGTGTAAGAGAGCAGGCAGGGGCTGGATGAAACAGCATTTGATTCTCATGAATAAGCGAAGAGATGTAATGGCATATTTCTGGTTCCTGTCTGTTTGACATTCCTCGGAGTAATCCGAGCATTGTACAGTAATGGGACTCACATTACTGTCAACAACTGCACTGCAATCTCCAAAGGCCTAAAAACGACAAAGCGGACTTTAATAGAAGTGTATTCTTGGTATAACCCAAACCCAGTATCACATACAATCTCTCAATGGGCTTCACAGTCCAGTTTCCACCACCAAATCAAAGCCTTATATGTGAAATATCTACAGCATGTGCACCTAATTTTATAAGTACATGACAGTATAGTACAGTTAAGTAACAGTACCAGCATCTCTTATCAGTGGGTGCCATCCCTATTCAAGCACTGCAAATAATATTTTGTCTACAGATGGTTACACATGGCACAACATGGCCCGACTTTCAACCATAAACAGCTGTCTGAGCAGACTCTAATCACACTGTTAAACAGTTAAAATTTCAGTTGAAAGATTGAGGCCACGGCAGAGTGTGCGCAACCCACTCTGAAAACGCATGAGTAAGGTGGGAGTGTGTGTGTGTGTGTGTGTGTGTGTGTACTGGTATGACTGTGTTTGCAATTACACTTGATGATCAGGCTTAAAATACAAGTAATTGAGAATGCAAATTAGATTTTCGGGTGCTCCAATCTGGGAGGTGAAGTGGTTCAAAGCGTTTCTTCCCCTTCATTAAGTAGAACTCATTGTTTTAATTACACTTTGGTTCAGCATGCTGCTCCACTTTCTCTGTTATTTTTACTGATGATAAATAAGCATCTGCGGGCAAAGGGAGAAGACTCTGCTGTGCTTCTGAGAGGCAAACAGGCAGACTTATCTAGAAGAACGCTGGCAAACTCCCCATACTCGCATACATGCACACAGAACACACACACACACACACACATTCATAAACTCACACTGTCACTCATTTTTTTTTCTCTCTCTTGTTTCACACATACACATTTTAATTCCCATTTTACACACGCGCACAGATACACACTAGGATTAGGCGACTGCATCAGCTATTGGCTGCATCGATGGCCCATTGCCTGTTTTACCAAAATAAGTGCCTCTATTGTCCTGCCTCATTAGCGTTCAAGGCATCAAACATGACACAAATAATTAATCTTAAAAGCCTAATTTGCACATAGTTGCGATGGAACCGGCAATTTGGGGTTTCATTCACTGATAGTCCTTGACTAGACGGAGTCCTTGGTACAGTCTAGCTGTAATTTGTAGATGTAGGATGCCATGCGGCAGAAGGAGCTCATATGGCAGCGAGCGCCACGCCTGTTTTGTTATGACGCTATTAAGCTTCATTACAAAAAGTCTTCGATGAAACAGATGGAGCATCTCTGACCCCTATGTTCTTGAAACTAAACTCACGATGATGAATACAGCGAAGGACAATAATGTTACAGTCAACTGAAGCAAAATGTCTTCTGACAGTGTTGTCAGCTTTGAGCAATGAGTCACAATGCACAAGGGTAAATGACCAAAAAAAGAAAAAAAGACACTTCATTCTATCTGAGATTGTCAAAGACAGAGTTACTATTTTAAAATGCAGCCAGCAAGCCGGCACATCCCACCGACTGACAACGAGAATGTCTGAAGCACCCTCACCTTCGTAGGACACCTTGAATCCCAGGGAGCCACTGGTGTCATCTGTTTTGAAGTTGAGCCACATCTGGTGACTGGTGCTAACCACAAGGTCTGGAGTGGTGGTACCAGACAGGCTAGAAAGAGAAGACAACAGGACAGGTTTGTGCTGCGTACTGTAACGTGTGACTGCAAGGTGTGTCAATTGTGAAACCCGGATCAAATAGTATAAGCACTTTCTGCAGAATGCAGTGTTACTTTAACAGCCAAAGGCCCTGTTTCCACTGCATCATTAAAAAAAACGTTCATGCAAGCAAAAAAAAAACACAACACCTGAAGTTATGTATTAAACTATCTGACTTTTCTCATCAAAGAAAAAGTGCTCTAAAACTGTTGCAGGCAATTTCCGTCTGAAAAGTCTTTTTTTTTTTTTTTTAAACCCTCACCCTTTAATTCAAAACAGTTGGGGACAAGAAAGTGGAAAATGAAGGCAAGATCAGTCAATGCCACAGAAGTAATTTAATCCTATTTGAATAGTAATTCCCCCAACTCTAATTGGGACGTGTAGAGCTGTGGAGTAAGTGATTAAGGGCTCTAATTTTAGTGATGGCACACAGAGGATGGTGGGGAGGAGTAAGGAAGTAGTGTCTGGATCACAGACTTTATATAATAAGTAAATGCAGTTTCGTGATGTCACCTATTGGTTTGTAGACTGCTGTTTCGAAGCCTCAAGTTCGTAATTTTGGCCGTCACCAGCTTGGTTATTTGCAACCAGAAGTGACGCAAGAGGTGGAACTAAGTACAACCGAATGCTGAACTGAAAACACACTGTGAACGGGTTAAAGTTATAAGACGAAAACACGCACAACGCTGTGGTAGCGACCTGTCAATCACAAGGTAGCCACGCCCTAAAGCATACCCTGCTTTACGGTCTATTTGTCTCTAAATGGGACCATAATTTACTAAATGAACATCATGCTGTATTGAAGAAGACTTGAATCTAGCGATTGAGACCATAATCTCATGTTTACAATGTTTACTGAGGGAATAAACCTAGTGAGAAGTAGGCTCATTTTCTCATAGACTTCTATACAATCAGACTTCTTTTTTGCAACCAGAGGAGTCATTTTTCAGACCACGGAGTTGCCGACTGGTCTCGATAAGTTGGGTCAATGTTTTTGTCCATTCCTGCAGCCTTTTGGTCACTTGTGGTGAGTTTCTGTGAACTTGTCTATGCATATGTTGGAGGAAAGATGCACCAGGTTACAGGGATTTACCTTTACATTCCCTTTTCCTTGTATAGTTTGCATCACAAAAACTAAAAGCTGAGCGACCCATTTTTCAGATAATACGTTGACTGATTGACCAATAGAAGTCCATTAGTACTAATTCCTATAAACACAGGTTTGCAGGTATGGACAATTATACAAATGGAACATCCAACCTAACACATTTGGTAAGAGGGTTATAATTTACCTGCAAGCTAATCACCGTCTAAAACACTATCCTGGTTGGTGGCCCGTTTTAAGGGTAGTCTATCTGCTCATGCCAATTATGTTCTTCCCACACAAGGACATCATTTTTCCCCTGCGGGAAAAAACGTCTGTGGCAGACTCACACCAAATTGTTCTCTTCCATTATCAAACTGTCAGCGCACGGTGTCTTTCAAGTGAAAAGAGGGGATGTGATTGGCTCTGACTCACTAGCTATTAACCGCCACATTTATGACGGTGCTGAAGTGGGGTTGCATGCCTGTGACCTTTAAGTTACAAAAAAATAATTCCCTACATCCTGTACACCCTTTCCTGCACCACTGACTCACACAAATATAGTCCTAACTGTGCTGTTAGTTGCAGTATACTCTCTGCTCCTACATTGTTCTAGTTTGTTTGTGTGCAGGAGCGCATCAATGCAATACTACTTTCATATCATAAAGAAGGGCAGAGGGAGTCCTTAATTGAATAGATTAGGTCATTTCCAGTGTTGTGCAAGTATGCGCACAAAAATATTAAAGTGAGGAAGATCTTCCCTTATCACAAACCCCTCCTCCACAAATCTCTCCCCTCATTTATCTCCCACCTCCTCCTCCCAATTCCCACCCGGGCGAGGCAGTCTCGCATAAAAATCGATCTATAAAAACTTTATTAAGGTGGTAAATTTCGGCACAATTAATAACAACACCGTGTGAATTGTTATGGAGCATCTGCTAGCGCAAACTCCATTAGCGGGGGGCATCAATATGCAGTTCGCAATGCTGCGCCACATGGCTGTGATCTTGTTTTTAACATTGAAAAAAGAGTGATGATTGACAACGTGGTGCTGCATCTATTTTTCATGCACTACTGCATCAGGTGGTGATGAAATGAAAGAGAAACACAGTACAACGGAGAGAGAAAAAGGGGGCTGAAGGGTATAAAGGGAAGACCCCGCTGCAGGGAGGTGGAGGAGGAGAAAAAGGCTATAAGAAGAAAGATGGAGAGGAAAGAGAAAATCAAAAAAGACAGAATATGATGACATGGAACATGAGTAGCTAAAGTGAAAGTGCCTGAAGGTGACGATGGTGTGAAGTAAAAGTCAAGAAGAAGAAGAAGTTAAAGAACAGAGGGGAGCTTAAAGGGGTAAAAGATAGAGGTCGAAGGAGTTACTCACACGTGGAAGACTGTCTTCTGGTCGCCCACCACCTCGCCGTCTCCCACCGTCAGGGTGTCATAGCCTCGCTCCAGGTCAAAATCCTCAAATGTCAGCTTGATCACCTAGACGACAGCGGGGACATCGCAAAGATGAAAATGGTAGACTGTAAACGGCAGATGCTTGAACGCTCCTGACACCCATGTGCAGAGGAGAGACCCCTTCCCATCTGTGACTTTCTATCCTCCTCTGTCCATCCATCCATCCATCCATCCATCAATCAGTTTCTTTTGAATATGTGTCTGGCACAGTTCCATTAACACGTATGCAACATCTGTGCATAGTGTATGTAAAACTCCCATCCTTTTATTGCTATCAATGTGTTTATTTCCCCGTAAAGACTCACATACCTTCATGAATCTTCATTCTTCTCATCCCAATCACAACTCATACTGTGTATATTATTAGTTTGGTATGACCACAGAGTTTTTTGGCGATGTATATGTGACTGTTTGTGTATGTTTTTTTCCACATCTGACTTCCCAGCTGGCGATTATGAACTCTCCCCCACTAATCAAATATCTGATTGCCTGCCAGACGGTCTGCATGACCCCTACTCTTACTCATCATATCAGCAGGGTTGCAGATGCCTTTGTGGCCTATTTAGCCAGACTTACAGTGACTTTAAGCACATCAGGAGCTGTGGCAAGGGGGGGGATCTGAGGTTGTCCACAAGGTGAATGTATAATCGTAAAGGTGACACGAAAAGTTTCACAAGATTTATGAATTGGATTTTAACAGTGAGGTAAAAAAGCAGAGCTATTTATTTCATCTCATTTCTATGCTGCAGGTGGGAGAGAGAAGGTGGAACAAGGTAAGAAAAAATCAATAAGTGTGCCCTCGCTGAAGGAAGCGAGAGGGCAACACTAATAAAGACAGACAAGAGAAATACGGTTTGATTATGATGCAAAACGTTGATAAGTGAAGACAAAAAGCAGACTAATGTTGGAGACTGATATATAAATAAGTAAAAAGCAAAACAAGGACTGTCTTTGTCTCCTATTTTAAATTGGCTGCCGCTGATTTCCGCCAAATTCTTAATGTTTTCAGAGGGCCGGGAGAGCCGGGGCCTAATGAAAAAGCTTATATAAATGCAAATTGCATTCTGTCCTATGTTAAACCCAGTGCCTAATGAAAATTGCCAAGGTGGAGAGAAGAGATGGATGGCGTGTAGGCAAAATAGGTCAGATCACTAGATAAATAGAGTTTCATACCGCAAACTTATCTCCCATCGAGAAGCCAACAGGTGATTCAGGAGGTGAGGGAGGAATAAAGGAATAAGCAAGAAAGGAACAAAAGCACAGCAAGCATATATATATATATATATATATATATATATATATATATATACACTTTATATTGCTGGGCCATCTCTGACGTCATGTCTGACATTTGGGTTGTTTCAGAACAGAGAGTGTCCCTGACACTGACGGATAAACTCTTAAAAGATTGCCAACGACAAAACAGCTGCATTCAGGAGCTTCAGGACGTTATGAAGATGCAACACTTGACAAGAACCCACATTAGTCATGATGTCGCGAGGCTGCATTCAGGCCTAGATAAGAGGTGTCACGTCCTACACACCTCGCTTTTTGCAGTTCCGCCTCAGACTCCTGCCTGACCTAACGTCTCCTCTGGCTGGGCCGATGCGGACGAGGCAGGAATAGAAGCCCATTACATCTCTAAACAGAAAAGAACAGCCTCGCTCCATCATCATCTGGACCCCGACAACAGAGCGAGAGACAGCCCAAAGTACCGTTGTCTGTTTCAGCGAGCTGCCCGCCGATTTGGTATGCCCAGGGGTGTCTGTGTGTGTGTGTTTGTACAAATGCAAGCAGGTTGGGAAGGTGTGCATTGCTTCTGACTACCCCCGCTGCCTTGCCTCTCTCACCTCACATAGCCTCTCCTTAACTCCGCAAAGTGCAATAAGAGAACAGATTTGTAAAACCATTTTGTTTGAGTTCAGAGAAGGATATTTGGCAGGAAAGCAGCTGGGTGGCCTTGAACACAACTCCAAAGTCAATGGTCTGAACAGAGTGGCTCTGACACTTTCATGATATCCTCTGAGCATGCTCTCCATACCACTCCATTACTCTTCCATCAGTTTTTACTCTTTTCTCCCTCTCCCTCACCACAGGTGCTTCTAACAACTCTCTTTGTCTTCTGTTGGCTCAGCTCCACTGTTCCCTCCCCCTCCCTTTCATTTTCCTTATGTCTCACATTTTTCTATTAGTGAGCTTCTGTCACATGGTGTGTTCAACAGCCCCCAAAAAATGTCCTGTAGCAATCATCAGAAGTATAAAGTCAGTCATGTGTGTCAGAGAAGAGCTTCTTTTGGAGTTCCCCATTTCTAACAGGTGTAAACGCACCAGTCAACTGCTTTTTTCAGCATGCTGGCAGCTAAACACACCACTTAACACGCCGCTGGAAACATGGCGATTACAGTAGCGAAGCTAAATTAGCACTGCACTCTTTGCTTAAATCCCGCGTTTAATGACTTTTTTTTTTTTTTTACCTTATTTGTGTCTGTGGCTGTGATGAGCCAAGTGCAGTTGGCATTGTTGTCATACTGGACCGGGTAGTTTGGAGATGTGATGACACCGGTGGGTCCTCTCAGCTGACCTCCACACATCGGTGCTAAAAGGGGAAGACACAGAAAGAGGCAAATGTTTGGTCGATGACAGTTTATACGCACCCTTTTCTCATTTATAAACCACAAAAAGATGTAGCATCTGTCAAAACCCGCTCCTGGATTGCATGTTGAATCCACAAGCCATGATGCTGTTTGACTGCTAGTCATCCCTACACCACCACAGGCTTCTTCATAGACATAGAACAAGGAGTAGAACGGACATTGAACTGTTTGCTGTGGTAATTAATTTGACAAGTTCAAAAGAGAAATGGCGAGTGTTGTTCCCCTATGTAGTATAGCTGCCCACTGCTCCTAATACTAGGATGGGTTAAAAATGCAATAAATGTCACTGTGTGCGGTGCTGTGTACAAAAACAATGTGTGACAATAAAAGCTGATTTACATTCACATTTACATTTACATTCCATTTACAACACACGTCAGTGGGGCCCGTAAAGTGTATCGCTTTGCCGCTAAGCTGGCAGCGAAGGTAGTCACAGAGCCAAATCGACGTCTGTTAAGGCCAATTCATACTTTCTTTCTTACAGTAACATTACTTACTTGTAAAAGGGACAGCTGGCATGGTGGGATTTACACACACACACACACACACACACACACTGTTGACACTTGTGTTTTACACGTCACGTCGGCATGAGTGGGTCCGCAACTGCGACTTGCCGCTAGTCTGTTTATAAAGAAGTTAACCGGTTGACCATCCTGTGACGTTGATTTGAATGGCAATGCCCGTCCTATTCTATTTCTATGGGTTTCTTATTACTCATACTTGCAATTTTCTTTCTTGCCTTGTGCAGTATGTGTAATCAATAATGTATTTGTGTTTTCTGTATTCCTTTTTTGAGAAAAAAAAAACCCATAAGGGGGTTCAAACCTCTCAACTATTTTTTCAAAGCATCCTAAAGAGAATCTTAATAGAGTAGAAATACAATTGTGCAACAACTCAAAATGCATTTTTTAACTTTTCAGTTCCTTCAGTGTTCCTGACATCACTTTTTGAAAGTTGACACTGTTTGGTAAGTGCTTGGCAATGATAACGTGTCTTTTTTTAATCATCAAATGATAAACCAAAGAGCCATCTAAAAAAAAAAAAAACAACTGCTGTGCATCCTCACTTGACTTGCCAATTTTGGTGTGGCACCATGAAAAATAGACTAATTAAAGAGTCAATAAAACCCATAAATCACAGTTTTCCCACAGGTCTAAATATACTGGGGAGTAAAAAATTATCAGGCTAATTTATTATAAACATAAAACAAAGAATAAGACATCAGACTGTCTTTATGATCCTCTGCCATTGTTAAAACGTTTCAAAAGAAATTTGGGCAGACATTAATTAATATAGTTGGTGCACTGCCCAAGTATGTATCGGAGACTTTATAAATACATATAATGAAACACAAATCAAGTATCAAACTTGATATTCTCATTGAAAAGAGAAAAAGTGAGCAGTTAGCTTTAAAGGACAGTGTGACTTTTTTAATCGATGCCCGAGGGCGTCTGCATGGCAGAACTGTTAAACACCCCTTCAAATTAAAGCAGAATTTCTAATGAGGACTTTCAGGGAAGTGAGTGTGTACGTGTGTACATATGTGGGGGATAACCTGAAAGGGCCTGAACCGGCTACCCAAATTTTAATGAGTTACGTCTGAGAGCGAGGTCCTTGGGGTGTTCGAGCCCCCACTCGGTGGCTGCGTATACTCCACCCCTCTCACCACCAAATCACCCCTATTAAAATGTAAAAAAGAACTTTGGCGAAGTTAAAGGGAGAATAAAGTAATTAAATTGAGTTGTGCTGACAGTAAGGGTGACCTTAATGAAAATAATACAGCGGAGAGGCTGTCCACTGAAGCCATCATATCCACTCCCATTTATTTATTTATTTATTTTTATCTTGGGGATCATCGTGCCTGACACACCCGACCCTGTGTCTTCAGTGACAGACATGAAAGTGCAAAAAGGCAACCTAGCAACCATGACGAAGACGAATTGCAGGAGCTCTGTTTTGACCTGAAAGAAAGTATGAACGTGAAGAGAACCGTGAATTTCATGTCACAAGAATGAATTTGTAAGAGATGAAGTTTTTTTTTTTTCCCCCTGTGCTAATGATAGTGCTGTACAATTTAATGATGACTAATGCTAATTTAGGATACAGAGATTCAATTATTCCTGGGATGATGTTTAATCTTCATTGAAGCAGAACAAAGGCACAGAATCAAAGGTTAAATGAGGATGATTGAATGAGATATTCTTAAAGGGCAATTTCACTGACATTATTGTGTCAATCTTGAATGTTTCTTTACATAAAACAGAATGTCATACTGTGTGGCCTGCACTCAAAAAAGGCTAAATCACATTATTTTTTTCAGTTCAAAGAAGACAAAAGTGTCAGTACAAGGCTCTTCATCGCTGTGCTTGGTGTCAAGAAACACCAAAATTAGTTTATTATGACAGTATCTTAGATAAGACGAAACACTATCAATCCCCCTCACCCATATAATCCTTCTGAGATCACTTCCTCGCTCTCCTTAGTGCTGTAATTTAATTTTGGTACAATTGGATCAGCCCAAGACAAAAGAAAGAATGAGGATGGGTGAAGCTGGATTTTTGAGAACGCATTAACTGAAGTGGAGTAACAATGCTGGCCTATAGATTAAAGGCGATGGTGCAGGTGATTACATCAGACAAATCCGTTTCAGATTAGCCCTAATGGGGAAACTGGTACAAAAAGGCTGACATAGATCTGCTGGGGATAAAGGTAAATATCTCTATGTATATTTGCATAAAAATCACAAATAGGTTATTAAAGGTCCAACGATACTTACCCTTACCTCAAAGAACCATTTCAGATGAGCTGTTCTGTTAATGTTCTTCCTTTTGTTGTGATTTATTAACAACTCAATATCAGAATGGTTGCAGAATTGTTTGGCCGAATCACTTCAAACGGTTGGAGTTATCACTCAGCATTTTTGTAATTACGAGGCCCTTTTTGGAGTGCTGTTGAATCAATTTAACAAAAAAATCAACCGCCACCGCACCTGCCAATTCAAACCTGCAATAACTGATTTTTTAGAAAGTATTTTTGTGGCCACTCAGGGGCGGCGGAAAGAAGTTGTGAACACAACATTGACATGGGTAAGCAAACAGTTCCTTGTTCACACATCAAAAGCAGTTACAAAAGCAACATTATCATTCATTTTGGAGTCAAGCTTCTTCCACCTGGCGAATGTAAATCCAATATTCACTCTCCTTTTGCTTTGTTTTTAAATCTCTACCAACTCCTGAGAAAATATCCAACTCTTAGTCTGCTAAATGCTCCACTATCTTTACTGTCTAGTCGCTAACTGTGACTGTCTGCCATTTGGTGCTGAGCAGGTACTGTACAGTGCTTTTTTGTTTAGAGCTTTTCACTGAAAACAGCTGCCTGCTGCGGCCAAATATGATTCTAGGAGAACAGCGAGAGAGAGCAAAAACAGTAAAGTTACGGGCCAGACAGCTCAACAATGAGCTGAAAATCGCTATAAAAGGAGAGAAACTCACGTTGTCACATTGTGATAATAAATATATCAATCAAGAGGCTTTTTTTCGTTGGCCTGTGCCACTATTTATTTTACAATACATTGCTTGTGGTGGTGGAACACACACAGCATTGTTGTTTTTTTGCCAACCTGAGCTACATAAGTCATCACAAACATGCAGCCTCGCTCTGATCAAAGATCCTTCATTTGACTATTTCTCTCTTGCCCGAGTGCTTTCAGATTAATACTGACAATGAGAACTCTGTGGAATTGAAACCACAAAACAATGCCTTAAACATTTTGCTATAAAGTTGTGTAGCCTTCTAAAAATGAAGTATTAAATATAAGGGCTAGTATGCTGAATGTGTCTTCTTAATTGGATTTTTTTGGGGAATATTGGGTTGAGGATTTTTTTTCACTTTCAAGCTCTAAGAGAACATTACCACCACGTTAAAGTAAAAATATGAATATGTCCTGCTTCAATGAATACACTTCACAAGTCAGATACCCATCAATTAAAGCAATTATAGTACACAAAAAAAAGTCAAAAATTAAATCTACTCTGATTAATTCGGTTCAGTGAAGCTGAAAACTGAAACTGAGGAGCACATGAGCATCAGGAATAGCGTACAGGGAGCCTGACCGCTCTTCCGTCTGTCAGAAAACGGTGAGAAGTGATGAATACATGACTGATGGGCAGCACTACGCCAGCATAGCTAAACAGCAGGAAGCAAAAAAAAAAAGATGCCGGCCAAAGGTCAAAGTCAGGCCAGACACAATGAAATGGTGAATACGTAATCACGAAAAAAAGAATATGGACTGGGAAATCTACACATAATGAAAGCACAGTCGCGACCAAAACAACATCAACATCAGGATGTCGGAGTATGAAAACATAAATGGAGGTCACATTTAGACTAGCACCATTACACATGAGCACATACGAACAACCCGCACGTCAATCCTTACCTCTACATATGGGCCGGTCGTCGCTCCAGCCTACGTAGCTCTCTGTCACTTTGAGACAACTGATGCTCTTTGAGCCCTGCAGTTCGTAACCCTCGTCGCAGGAGAAATGCACTGTGGCTCCTCGCCTGCAGTTAAGATTGCATACGGAGAAAACACATCAGCATCGCAAACCTGCGCAGTGGGAGCGCACTCGAGGTGAGAGTACCAAGACAGAAAAATCTTCACTGCTGAAAAATAAATACATATATTTTCTTACACTCCCCGGGTGTGATTTCCAAAAAAGTGCTGCATTGTGGGAGGTGGATGTTCCACTATTTGTCTGTGTTACAGCTGACCACTGATAGAGACAATAGCTCTGACAGGAATGAAACTCCATAATCCCACGGGTAATATTGCCATCCCACAGAGGCAGCCTATTAGTGTGCAGTGGCTCAAATGGTAGGGTATTCGTTTTAGTGTACACAATTCTCTATCAGGTCTGGTTGCAGCGGCTTTATGGGGCGTGACATTGGGTAATGTGCTGTATGCTAGAGCACATTTCAAGATGCAGCCCCTGATTTGTTTTTAGCAGCCGATAGTTTTCCTCTCAGCTCACTGTTGATTCAATCTCAACTGTGAACAAAGTTAAGCTCATCAACGGTGAACTGTGGCGATAATTTGGGAATAAATTTGGGTACTGAATTTCTAACAGGCATGACGTCAATACTGTGGCATTTCTGACATTCAGTGACTAATGAAGGTTGTCCCATTATTACAACGGAACATTTGGAAACTAAATTAAAAAACGGCTACTTCCCAGAGACATTGGAAGTGGAACTAATTAAAACTCTGATATTAAACACAAGACGACTGTCACAGAGCACTCTCCTACCCAATTAGGCCTGGGCGATTAAATTAGAGAGCCTTGTGTTGAAGTTACTTATTTAAAGAATTGTGACAAAAGTCACGTCAAAAAAAATTAAAAATTAGACTAATGAATGCAATATGTAATAAAAAGTACAGGAAGAAATTTCCTTGACTTTTTTTCACAAGCCATATACATTTATACTGTATAGGTAATATAACTAACATAGCCTAATTGCGTCATCATTGTGTCAAAGGAAAATGAGGTCTTAGAAACCTGATAACCATCTTTCCCAACCGAAATGTATTATCCATCATTCACAATGTGTCCATCAGCATGTTCTCGGTCAGGTATCTTTTCATCTATTCAGTTACAGTTACCACTTAATTAATTGCTCCTGAAATCATTCTTCGCTTGCTTTTTACCTGAAGTCCGTGCCTTTTCTTTTTCCTCGATCCGGGATCCCCGGGTCTGGACACATGTTGTGTCCCTGCGCTACGCCCATCTGAGACACTAATGGGAGAAGACAGAGAGAAAATGAATACAAAAGTACAGATTGTTCAACAAAAGAAGGGTCTAAACCAAATTGTTTACTCTGAAAATGTTCCGTTTTGCTGCATTAAGGAAGATTTCCATACATATGAACATGCCTATACGTTTTCTCAAGCTGTTTGTAGTACGGTTACCTGGCCAGGGTGAAAATGATTAACGGCTAATTGTCCTCTAACCACACCCCGACTTTACTATAAGGACGTATTGGACTTTTATTTGACACTACATGTATTGCCCTTATTGCTCAAGCTTGGCTATGTGCCTGTGCAAAAGTCTTTATGAGCACGTTCCCATAAGAAAGCCTGATATATTAAGGCTTATTGTTATGAGATTAATTATTGTTTATTTCCCACCCTCTGGTGGTCAATAATCACAACAAATGTAAAGATAAATAGGTTGACGAGTGGAATTTAAGCTGCCGTAGCCTTTTGTTATTGTCACACTAGAACAGTTTGGTATTTATTCTGCACTGGCTTCGCCGATATCAATTCATTCGGCATACCTCGACGGTTCCTGGTGGTGCTCTGTCTGATCAAGTCACTGGGTGCAAAACAGTGGAAGGTAAAGTGCCAGAAGGGGTCAAATAAACTTGGCCAACCTGGAGAGCCCATCTGACTGACTGGGAAGGGGTCAAAGGTCTTCAGGGCCAAAGCAATGTGACACCTGCTCATTGGCCAGGGTCCCAGTGTGAGGCGAGACGGCAATGAATTTAAAACAAGGCTCACTGGGGTCAGCTGAGGCAATGAAAAACATGGCAGAAAAAAGGGGACGATCGACTTACTGTTAGATAAACAGAAGAGCATGGACCATGTTGACTAACTCTGTCAGGCTTACTCGCATCTTTATAGGAGATACTGTATTTGGCTTATTCACATAAACAATTGATTGACCCTATATTTGATGTGAACATTGTACGATTATATTTTATATAACTCAATGCAAAATCAATATTTAAGTATAGCAGCAAACAGTGATGTGGTGACGGAGATCCAGACTAGTTATTCAGTTGTAGGGGGTGATGTCATTTGAGAAAGTTTTCATTTATCGGATATTGGGTAAACATTGCTTTAGATCGGACATTCTGGATGCTACAGGTTGAAATTTTGATATATTTATACAGACTAATCATTTGTTGAGGTCCAAATGGTAACTTAAAGGGATAGTTTGGGTGTTTTGATTTGTATAAGGTATTTATCCATGTCCAGTGTACAGTAGATGTCGGAAGGCACGCCCCCAGCTGGGAGAAGCAGACCAAAGTACTGGCACAGAACCAAAGCAATGTACTGCTGTGGACGGGGTTGGCAGCAAAACATATTTTAGTCACCTGAAAGAAAGGCCCACCTTAAAAAAATGTGTGTTAAAAATGTTAGTGGTATTGTGACACACATTATTATAACAACTCCAGTGTGCTGCAAAGGTAAAATTACTGTTTTTTCAATGGAGTCTGGTGGATAGCGGCTTCAGTTCCCCATCGGAAACATAGACTATATAGCTGTCTCATGGCAAGGTAAACCGGCAAAAATATTCCAAATATAGCATACACTTGAACTGGTATTGATTGTTTTTAGGTGGGCCTTTCTTTAAGTTGGCTAAAATCCGTTTTGCTGCCGGCCCCGTCTACAGCAGTGCATTGCTTTGCTTCCGTGCGGTAACTCCCGTCTGCTTCTCCAAGCTGGAGGCGTGCCGACCCGTCATCTGCTATAGGTAATACACTGACTATGGATAAGTACCTCATACAACCTCACTTCAAAACACCTGAACAATCCTTTTTACAAGATTTTCTAAGTTTTAATACAGTTATAGGGGAACAAAAAAAAATTTAAGTAATGAACTGTTTTACTTTGACTCGAAAAAGCATTTTCCATAATGTGTGTGTTTTTCGATTAGGGGCCACAGGCAGTAAAATGATGTAAAATCTAATAAAATACTGGAGATTTTTTTAAGTGGAAGCAGGTAAAGTGAACATAAAATGCATTAAAGCAATGCAAATGAAAGCAATGAAGAAAAAAGGTGATATTTCTTCTGAGAGACATACGGATTAAAAGCAAAAGATGAAGTCGGAGGTAGAAGTGGATAAAATGAATTGTAAATGGCCTTGAGGCAGGATTACCATTAATGCACCTCTTTTTTTTTGTTCGACAGGTCGTTCTTAAACCCTTCCGACATCCCCTCTGTGTCACTCTAGCCAGGTGACTCATGGCTGTCAAGTTGTTAATGTTGCAGATGTTCAAATAAAACCGAATGGGATAATGAACGGTGAGGCCGAGACAGAGGGTGAGAGAGAACAAGGGCAAGGAAGACTAGACTGCTATGGTGAAAAATAGCAACCAGCACAATTACTGCTGTTCACTTGCTATTAGAACTTTATCTCCAGCACAGACTGTGCATCCTTTGTGTCTGCACCACTTACAACAGTCAGCATTCAACCTGTTCTCTGGTAGAGAAGAAAGCTTTTAAATGATTCTGAACAAGAGTTGAGGCTGGTGAAAAGGACAGTCTGGCATCTTCTGCAACAGACATACATAGTTGTCGACTGAGACAACAGTTGTTCCATTCTTGCAGACTGATGCAATTCACAGGCATATTCACCGTGCCAGGATTGCTTTTTCTTGTATAGAGGTCAGTTCCTACTACAGCTATACCTTCTCCTTATCCTTGAGCAAAATACTTCAGCCCTTAACAGCACTGCAGACTCATAGCATATATAGCCACTAATGTCAGTCTGCAGTGCAGTGAGACAAAAGGTTCACGAGTGATGCGATTGACAGGCTTTTCACCCAACATCCATAAGGAGAAAAATACATTAACATCAACATAATGCTAAATTAGAGACACTTTCCAGTTTGCTACACTGTGCCAGGTAAATCTCTGTCTACACTTGTATACTGAAGTTTTCTTCAAAGTAATCATTTTAAGGATACGGTTGAGTTATTTTCTCTCTTGATAACTCAGGGGACATTGCTTTTAATAAAACTATTCATTTCAGACCAGCTTATTAGCAAAACATAGTTGGCAGTTAAAGGTATAATATGCAGGAATTTTCTAAAAACAAGAACAAGCATGGACTGAAAAAATAGTCCCTCTCAATCATCACTTATGACCCAATAGAAGTGTATGGTCTGCAAAGACCCTGTCCTCAGCCTGTATTTTCTCTTTTTATTATTATTTTGCTGTGTTCAGGACATTTCTGGGCTTCAGCAACAGCATTTTATTTCTCTGATTCACTACTTTGTTCTCACTACCGCCGCTCCCTCTCTTCATTCACTCTACAGCTAGCTACACCATCGCTGCTCTCTCTGAGCCGAGAGGGAGCGGGCAACTTTGAATGCCACGTGTTTACAAACTGCAACCGACAACGGTTACATTATCATACCTTAAAGTTTGCAACTTACACACTGATATCTTGTGGTGGTTGTCTTTGCTGGGCAACATCTTCACACCTCGAGACTTTAGTTCAGTCATTTTCTTCACTGTAGGTGGAAACAGAGCAGAGAGACATGTAAGACAGCAGGAAGAGCAATAATGGCGCCCACACATTTCAGCAGTGCCTAAATGTTTGCAGCAGATACAGTATATAATACATATAAAGTTTCATACACCATCGCCCACACCCACTCCAGATATGTTCACAGCAGTTTTGACAAAGCAATTAAACAAAAATGAAGTTCAAATAAGAAAATAACAAAACTTTTTATGACAATAAAACCCAACTTTTATACATAAATGGATCTTGCATGGATATAAATTATATATTAGATTAAAGGTGACATATCAGGAAAAACTGCAGTGCCTGTGCACATGCATTTGCTGTGCCTTCTCATACCCATACTACAATACTATTTAGTATGCCAGAAAAAAGATTTAGTATGTACCAATACATAGTATGTCAAATGAAGTATGCCAAAAATACCAGAATGTTTTTCTGGCTATTCTGACCCACAATCCTCTGCGCAGCGAATATATGAATAAGAGGATCAAAGTCCAAAGTGCGATGTTATGACAAAGTAGTATGTCCTAATTGTATACATACTGCATGAAACAGTACGTACTTTGTAAGGGCAACTGCAGTATGTACTAAAAGTAAAAAGAAAAAGTAAGCGATTGGGAACGTAGCCTCGGGTATCTGGGGTGCCTTCCAACCAGGGTTGTCCTCCCAAGAAATTCTTAGTCGACTAATGCTCATACGATTTTGACAACTGAGTTTCTCCACAAAGAATCATTCAAAAGTACCACTTTAAATCGTGTGTTTACTAGAGATGTGCTCATAAGTTTCTTGAAAATAAGTCATTCAGCATGAAAAAGCATTAAAAATCGTCTAAAGAAATCTCAGAATAAGACCAAAACGACCGAATAGTCGACTAATGGACAAAGAGGGGGCAGCCGTACTACCCACAAACTGTGAAATAAGATGACCCAGTCAGTTTTTTGTGAGCTGCCAAGATTAGAAAGCATGTGATTCAACAAGCCATTCAGATTTGGCTCCCATTCCTATGTCATTTGCAGGCTCATTAGAATTTATTGTCCACGGCCTGAGAACTATCATTGCAAAGGTGCACCATATTATTTGTGCAAGCCAATCAGAGCAGACTGGGTTTTTTTCAAGGGCTTAAAGAGACGGGCACTTAAACGGAGCGTTTCAGACAGAGGGTGAATACAGGTATATTCAGACAGACAGTAGGAGAAAAATAATGTGTTTTTTGAACATTAGAGCATGTAAACATGTTCTAGTAAAAACCCCAAATACAAGTATGAACCTGGATATGAGCATGATATGTCCCGTTTAATGTTAGTCCATAAAAATTACACATTTATTTACATACAACTCAATTTCTTTGCAATCTTGTGGATAGACAGGTGCAGGGAATAACACTATTATTGTAAGAGGAGCAAAACCACTTTATACAACAAGTTTTACACAATAAAAGATGACATTTAAGTTGTTTAGTTTCATGATAAATGAAGAGAAAATTAAAAAACAAAGCAAGCATCACAGCAAAGTAGAAGGCTCATCTAAATGCACACTTACTCACCAAATCCAAAAACACCATCAGCATTGTCTGTGCACCCCTTCACACTCATCCTATTTAATTACTTTGACGGTTCCTGACAATGGAACTTTCCTTGTTTTGCATAAATGTGTTTTTTATCCTTTTGCTCAGTTTCAACCGCATTGTAATTCAAAGCTAATCTGAGTCATGTGTCAGAGAGTTGGTTTATTATGCGTCTGAAAGAAAAATTACAATACAGAAGCTCTTTTCAGATTCAGTGCCCCGATTAGAAAAAGGTATAATCATATTTCTAGGGAACTAAGCTATTACGTACAGGGTGTAACGGGGCTGTTTCCTGTGCCACGTCAAGTGAAGGACACTGAAGAATAACATCAAATAAATAGAGCCAACAGTCATTTCATCACTCCAACACGCTGCTGCTGCTGTGGAATCATGGGAACTGATATGATGAGAATGGCTGGTAGGAGGTGGGGGGGGATGGAATAGTGTTTAATCTAATTAAAGTATTAGCCTCCCATTTCTCTCTGATCTTCTAAACATATTTATCTAACATTGAACCTGTGAACCCATAAACCCCTTTTCTCTCTTTCTTAATTCTCTCTCTTCTTATTCTCGTCCCATCACCTCTGATGTTTTCCAGCGGATGGCTCGAGGTGAGGTCCGTAGAGATCACCTTTTTTTGTGGACGAACTAATCATTTTTCCCCCGCTCATCCCCTTCTGAAAGTTGATCCCTGAACCTGAAATGGATGCTCGGGAGAGACAGGATTTTGTATTGGTGGCACTCTAATAATGAGTTTTTCTAATCCTGAAAGCAATCTCAACTATTCTGCCAAAAACAGTGAAATAATTTCACTTGCTGCAGGTATATAGTTTAAAAAACTGGAAAAATCTTCAAATAAGGGCAGCTCATGATTATTTAAGGAAATGAAAGCTCATTTGCACTACAAACAAGATGAATGATGTCAGTCTACCAAAGCTTAGTTTGTTCTCAATTGGACCTGATAACATAGGGATCGTTTCCCTGTTCATTTTGTCTTGACGGTGGTGCAAAATTAAAAAGGCACTCACTGTGGTCATTCTCTTAGGAGAATGTGCTCGATAAATTTCATGGCAATGTGCCTCTTAGATTATGAGATATATGTTGGACACTCCATTAGGAAAGCTCATGGAGTGTCCAAAATGGTGAGAGTACAAATATGTTTCATTTCAGTGCTGTCAGTGACTACATTTTTGTTATTTGCACACACAAGTGGAAACCATATTCCGATTTTGGCACTAGAGGAAAGTTCAGTGGGTCACCATAAATACTCAGATTTCTCTTTAGAGAGACTGAGAATACCTAAAACAAATATCATGAAAATCCAGCAATTATTTTGCTGATCCCTCTGTGCAAAGTTAAACCTGGCACAAATTATTTATGATCGGTCCTTTTAAATTATCAAAACCTCTCTTGATCTTACCTTGGTACTGGGCGCTGAAACCTCTCAACTTGTGGTTGCCATCGGAGGTGAAGTGCAGCCGAAGCCAATTCTTGCTGCTAATGATGGGTGAGGGAAGGTTGGGGCCGGTGAACCTGCAGACACGGAGACAGAGAGAAGAATTATTAACATTTTGGCACAAGAGTGGTTTAACAAGCAAATGTGACTGTAGCAGATTTGCAAACTGCAGTAATATTTAGCATTTCCTGTACACTCTTACAGTAAATGTATTCAAGGTGAAGGGCTAGGGATGCACCAGTGTCATCTATAGCATCAGTCTAAGCACTAATACACTTGCGTAATACATGGGCAATGGAAAATGAAACTGTGTTTCAGATGTACTTGTTATTTGTTTAGTTTCATGGACACCATAAGCTAGGAGAAAACTAGAATTACTGTCTCGCTGTTGTATGAGTGGCACAGAAGATATGTATATATATAGTTGCTTGCTGACTTATATGTGTTATTTTATATGAATGTAGTTTATTTCACATGTTTACAGACACAACCTATTCAATTTCAAACATTTCTATTTGAGGATAAAGGCACGAGATCCTCCGTTGCTATATATAGACTATGGGCTTGCGCTGTGTGCTTCAGTTGGCTGTTAACATCTAATTAAAGTCACCAATAAATATGCCACGGAAAACCATTTTTCCATTCATTCCTTCAGATTAAAATAGGTCGATCCTGAGTGTGTGATTCGTGGGTGCAACATATGCCTGCGCAAAACAGTTAAGCTGCAGTTTAACATCCGTGTCTGTCCAAAAATTTCCTGTGAAAAGACATTTGTGTGAAATTGTCATAATTAGCATATGAATTCTTGAGCTACAGCCAAAAATGTGTTTTGTGAGGACACAGTGACCTTTGACCACCAAAATCTAATCAATTCATCCTTGAGTCAAAGTGGACGATTGTGTCACATTATAAGAAATTCGCTTCAGGCGTTTCTGAGATATCGTGTTCAAGAGAATGGGACAGACGGAAAAACACGAAAACATAATGCCTCCAACCACGGCTGTCACCGGTGAGGAGGCATAAATATGTTCCTGTGTTAGGTATGCTGCTGTATGAGTAACTGTAATTAATGTACATATCATTTCTTGTTAAAGTAATTTAAATATCATCTTTTATTCAATATATCATTACAATCTTCCTTTATAAGAGAGGATTGTGCTCTCTTGTGCTTCTGTTTTGTCCTATAAAGCAATTATGTAATCCATCAGATTCCCAATAAAGTCAAGCCCAATGGCAGACTATACATTAGAGAGAGTGGCAGAACCTGCCAGTCTTCCCGCTGATTGTCTTGTTTGTTTATGGTAATCACACTAATGTTTCAAAATTAATGTGGCCTTGACTTGGAGATGTTAAAATGTTACACCTTTGAGATCTATTAAAAGGGAGGGTCCTGGTACTCAAGGGGAACTGTAATGTTAACGACTCTTAACCAAACCGTGGCCCAATAAAAAATGGGACCAGGAAAAAACCGGCATTGGCATTTGCGGAGAAAGGACACACTCCTTTTTATTGCTTTCGAAAAAGCAATAGTGAATTATACTTCACAAACACTTATAGTGCCTCCTGATCTGTATGCTAATGAGCGCTGTTGCTTACCCGGCACTTCTTCTTCAGTTGTTAAAGCCCAGAGTCGTTTGGGAACACATCATGTTTTATCTGGAGACGCACTAACACAATCTCACGCACACACTCGTACAGTGTATATGCACTTATTCGCTCAGGCACATATTCGCACGAGTGTGTGCATTAATTCCAATTGCCCATCTGTAAATTACATTTCCCCCAACTGTGTCCACCTCATCTCCCCCAACCTACATATCTGCTTCACTCTATAGATTAGATACATACTGAGGTACGCCTCCAACCGAGGTCTCATTAATACCACTGAAAAAAGCAAAGAGAAGTGGAAATGTGATTAAATAATGTAATAAAAACTGAGAAAGGGACTGGAAAATAGGTATGAGGCATATTTTGCAAGCTAATAACTATTCTGCTTTGAATGCAAAAACATTTTTTTGTGTATACTGATGCCACCAGGGACAAAAGAATAAAACAGCTTTAAGCATACAGCTCCAACCAAAAGAGACATGGATCTACTATGAGGGAGTCTGGCGAGGGTGTTTCGTGGAGAGACGTGACTGAATGCACTGTAGAGCTCTCTTAGGATCAATTAAAAAGCATGCAGGTTTCTAGATGTAGACAGAATTTCCTTTTTATTTTGATGAAAACAGCACTATTCGTTTATAAAGTAAACCCTCGGTGCAGTCGGTTCAGCTTCAGGGTACACGGTACAGTAGCTCAACTTATTAGTCAAGGTGAACACGAGCTCACCTGAAGGACGTCACGGAGGAGGGAGAGACAGAGAGAGTGGATTTTTTGAAAAGAGTTTTTGGGCAGCAGGCCGGACAAACCGCAAGGGAGAAATGAGACGATGATTAAAAGAGAGATGGTATCAAAATGTCAGTGATTTGGCTTTTTTTTCAACCGTGCTGCACGTAGACGGCGGGAAGATGGAGCAGAGTGCAGAAAATAGAGAGTATGTCACTGATGAAACTCAAGTGTTTCTGCTGTCTCCCACGGCTGCTTTTCAGCATGTAGCAGGTGTGGCAGCCACTTGTTAAGTCAGTGACGCCAATGACCTCAACCCTCGGTTAAGAGATTTCCACCGAAGCAAGCTTCGCTAATCAAACCGTTGTGTTCAAGTCACAATGGGTTAAGGTCAGGATCAGGAGCACGGTTGGTGTTGACTCTACATCCTGACTGGACGAAGGAGCTCCTTACATCAGAGGGCTTTGATGAAAACGGTGGTGTTACAAGTGTTGATCACAGTTTGTGTGCAACATGTGTGTTGTATGCATGTATGTATATGCCACAAACTCAATTACTCAAGCAACATTGTCAAATTAACATAGGGCGTATTCATTAACCTCTCAGTTCATCCTCTATTTGCATCACAAAAACTACCTTTGCTCCTTCTAACAATTCAAAAACACCTCACTGTCCATACGCCAAGTGATTTTAACACCGGGAGAGACCAACCCTGTACCCTACATTACAATTAAAGGTGACTGAGATGGCTCTGGGTATCAAAACTTTCTTATATAAATAAGGATTACGACCAGAAACTCAAACACACAGTATTTACCTTCCATCTAATATGTCTTTCAAGCAAACATGATTTCCAATGGGACATGTTGCATTATCAATGTTAAATTCTTGGACTCTTGGTTGTCCATTTCCTTTACTGAACATTGCACAACTACCCCTGACTAAAGGTACATTTGCACATCAAGTCCGTATTTTTTTGTACGCGTTTTTTTTAAATTTGTCATCCGATAAAAACAAAATGCAGAAACCTTGCACACTGAGACTGAGACGGATGTGTTTTATTATTATATTTGTTGCAAACATTTGCAATATGAGACAAAACCAAATTAATTATGTGGGTGCAATGGATAGCGCTAGTCCAAAATGGGGCTAATGAATGAATGACATTAGCAAAAAAAATCGTTTAGCTGCCTAGAGCAACTATCCCCGATACTAAGCTGTTCTGCAATGACCTGCCTCAATCTACCTTTAAAACTTTTTGAATCTCTATATCCTTTTATTTCTTAGTCGTAAAATGCTTTGTGCGGGAAGACTAAGTGAATATGTATCATGCCATTTTCTTTGTTGGATAATGGCGTTTGCACGGAAAGTGGCTCCGGGTGGTCAAACAACCCTCTTTTGGTTTTTGACGGATGCAAAAAAAAAAAGACAGACGACAGTTCCGGAGTCTGTGATTGACACAACATGAGGTTGTATTTATTTTTAAACGTGCAACAATTTCAGATGAAAAATATAAACTTGGTGTGCACGGGGCTTTAGAGCTTGGACCTTTTTCTAAAGCATAATGGATGGGAAAACAGAGTAAACTAAGAAAAACCATATAAATGTCCCACACAAATTCAATCACATACACTATCTGTCTTTATTGGCACTCTCTTCTTTTTT
>CAKAOI010039394.1:0-14220 GCA_916701655.1 Sebastiscus albofasciatus
TGCCTGTGGTGTTGTAGCAACACAACGGAGCTGTCAGTACTCTGTTACACGTCTCATTAATCTTCTTTTTGACAAGACCTACTGTATGGTCTTCAAAATAAAAAAAGACATGTTGGAAATGAAGCAGATCGTGTTGGCTCTGGAGAATATGCCTCTTAATAGGAACATAACTGTTGTGTATCATTATGTGCATCATTAGTCACAACACTTTCAGCGATGTTTCAATGGGGAGAGCAAGTTCGTTGTCAGTCAGTAATGCAGATCTACGTGGGATAGACAGCGTTGCCTATATATTTATACTCGTGATGTTCTTGCTGTTTTATTTTGGGCTTCACACTTAATTTGTGTCAGAGTGATAATCACATGATCGAAAAACCCTCCAATGCCAGGACGTTTATGAGCTGTGCATATCAAGTAAAGCCTGATTTAATTCCAGTAAGACTTGTTTCTGTTCACCCACCTGGAACTGTTGTCGAGTCGGAGGGCAACACCTGCGGAGCTCCCGGCAGCCCATCACAGACACCTCTTCCCCGCTCACCTTGGGTACCGGTGACAATGCTTCGGGCCGCCTTGGGTGTGAAATGTAGCTGAGTGTGGCAGGTGACGGCTGTGGTTTGGCACTAGGGGAGGGGCTGTCATCTGCTGGCGGATCTCAGGTGTTGACACCTCGTTTCCCAGTCTCTAACGAAGCCTGTCTGCCTGCTGCTGCTGGAGGACAGAAATGAGGCCCGGGTGAATTAGATCCAATTTAAAGGGTTACATATCATGAAAAACTTGCTTTTTCAGTGCTTGTGCACGCACATCTGGGTATCTGGAGTGTCTACCAACCCACGAAGTGTGAAATAAGACAACCCAGTCAGTTTTTTGTGAGCTGCGTACGTAGATCAGAAAACATGTGATTCAACAAGTCATTCAGATTTGGCTCCCCTTCCTATGACACATGCAGACTCATTAGAATATATCGTCCCCCATCTGAGTATCTCCACCCACAGGTTGAGAACTACTTTTGCAAAATAGCACCATATTTTTCTTGCAAGTTAATCAGAGCATACTGGGCTTTTTCAGGCGGGGGGCTTAAAGAGACAGGGGGTGAATACAGGTATATTCAGACGTTGCCGATTGGAGACACGTAACCATGGTAACCCGTGCCAACCTCATGAAAAAAAACATTACGCCTAGCAAAGTGAAATGTTATACTTAATTTTAAATTGAAGCGTTATTGATGTTACAGAGCTGTCCAAATCTCACGTACTGTTTTAGCGTACTAAATAGCGTGTTTGTATGTAAATTCGGACACAATCACCATCTTAGAATCAAGTAAACTCCTAAAATATGAAGTTCATATTTTTTATATATATATATATATATATACACACATATATATATACACACATATATGTAAAAACAAATAGCTTGATAAACATGTACAGTACATATGTATTTGCATATTTCTACCTTGATTAATTAAGATCCTTGTTATCATTTATATCTAATACGTTGCTTTGATTGTTTCTGTTGAAGGTTTGATTGTATTAAAGGATACGACTGGCACAATATTCTTTTTACTGATGCATATATGTTCTTCCTGAAGACATACATCTTTGAAAAAGGATCATGAATATGCACTTTGATTTTTACATTTTTCAAAAAAGGCTGAATATAATACTCTAAAACAGCTGAGCACTGTTAATCAAACAGGAGTAAATGGTGATGAGCAACAATTGTGATTTTTGTTGGGGACTATTTTCAGCCATGGATCAAAACCCGCTTGGTGCACTAGTGAGTATTTTTAGGACGGTGTATGTGGGACTAACTCAAAATAAACCACATGTGCTCATGTTCATCATAATGAAGGTCTCAGTGTGTCTCATTTATATGTCTTTAATCATGTTTGGACATCAATGGAGGCTACACAGAAGTTAGTAGGATCAGTTTATTGTTGGTTTTGGTCTTTTCATGGGATTTGTTGACAATAACAAACATTTTGAATATCACCAGACGTATCCTTTAATGTGATTTTGTTCAATTTAACATTTTAAAAAGCACAGCTCACATGGCTTTAAGAGGAAGTTAATGGGATTTCCGACAGTAGACGACCTTGAGAAGATGGGAAAAAATAATTTAATTTGACTTTATATGATCTATTTTGAATAGCCTTGCGTATGATGCAAGCCTCTAGACTGTTTGATCTTTTGAAGGATCACTTTACTCACTTTCACGGCTTGTATTATCGTATTGTGTTAAGCTCCCTGCAGACTTTCTAAAGGTTACTGTGACCGTTGAGACTTCTATTCCCAGACAAGCGAAAATGTTCAGCATGCCTCCCCAACCCTGGAAGGAGCATGATAATTGGAATATTGGCGGTGAATAATTCATTAGAGGTGTAAGGTCTTCATCACTGTGGAAGGTCGTATGACACCACAGGTGAGGCTGTGTCATGTCATGTTGCATCCTCTTACAGGAAAAAGTAAATATTCAACTGACCCTGTCTCAAGTTTTGTGGTGAGATAACTAGATTTTGGGGCTGCTAGCCTTTAACAAATATCCTTTTCCATGATATTTCCTGGATTGTTTGTCACTGGAAACATCTTATCTGGTTATAAATGCAATTAAATGATGAATATCTGCATTATTTGTGCGCAAGCTGACAGAACTGTACTGTACATGTGCACACACAGCGTTGTTGGAGGTTCCTATGCATGTTTGTGTTGAGTTTCAGAGCAGCGCCATCCTCATTATCACCCAGCAGCCCTCCCCTCTGCTCACATTTCTCACTTCACTGCAGAGGTCAAAGGTCAGCCGCTTGTGTTACTGAGTCAGGGCATGCATCCAACACCTTTAAATCATTACTGTGTCGGAGAGAGATGGATAGCACGTTATGTGAGGCCAGCTATTGTTATGAAATGGAGGTTAACAATAAGTATGTACTAAATAATAACGATCATTCAAAGAAATGAGGGCAGGGTGATGATCTGATATGAGGGTGAGGGAGTTATTAGGCTATTGTTTGTTGACTTGTTGTTGATTAGACGTCATGTGTCGTGTGTAACACCATCCAACACATCTCAAATGCCCCATTTTTATTCTTCAGTATCCTCTCTTTGAATGAACTTACCTGAATGTATTTACTCTTTGCACCATGCACTGAAAGTTTACAGACAAACTTAAACAGTTTGCTGAAAGTGGAAGACAAATCTGCAGCCTTGTGTACTGTATAGCAGGAACCAAACAAGGCCATGTGCTGAGGAATGAGGCCCAGCCAAACTAATTATTGGTCCTTGCAGCCTTTTTTGACAGCCCTCCTCATAATCCCCAGCCACTCGTTAGCAACTCACCGGGACGGCAAAGAAGTTGCAAGTCATCGGAATTATTTATGAGCTCCCATTCCTCACTGAGCAGTTTAATCCGATCAGCGCCTCCAATTCATTTAGTAACCAATTACTGCTGTGGAAATATTATGAGAATGTAGATACAATTTTACATGGATGCATGTGTGTCTAATTAATTTAACATAATTTACAGCACTGCATCTCCCTGTTATTACATCAATTTCATTTCTTTAAGATGCATAAAGATAAATAGAACATAATAAATAATGTAAATGCAGCATTACTGTCACCAGAATGAAAGTGACATGATGGATCCCAGCAAATATGAGCTACAGAGTGGAAAAATGTGTCTATCTATAGGCTAGGGCTGTCATTTTGAATCATTTATTGTAGGCTTTTTCATGTTGAATGTCTTATTTCCAAGAAACTTATGAACACATTTCTGATAAACAAAAAGATTTAAAGTGGCGCTTTTGTGTGATTCTTTGTGGAGAAACTCAACTAATTGTTTAATTGACAAAATCATATGAGTGTTAGTCGACTAATTTATTTGGTCGTGGACCGCCCTAATAAAGGCACCAAATGACGTTGAATAAATGATGATTTGAGGCATGCCTAGTTGTCCACACTGGTTGTTTTTTTTTGTTAAATTAGAATATAAATATCTTTCTGATATTCAAAAAGTGATTTCCGAAAATGTTTAAATATATATTTATTTCCTGTGTGATAACAGGCGTCTGTTTGGAGCTACTTTAGACTGACACTGCAATTTATATTTAGGTCACAGTCCATCAAACTGCTTGGACACTATGCATTTCAACTTTTACAATGTCAATGGGCATCAGAAATGTTGATAAATTGATGTATTTCTAAAACTATTTAACTCAAATTTTAGAAAAGATTATCAATTTTGCCTCGTTTTTGTTGTGTCATGTCAAAAATCTGAGTTCTGTAGATCAGGGGAGTTTGGTGCAGCAGCAGCAGCAGATGTTCGAGGCTATACAGGGAACGTAAAAGGGCAAAAAACGGAGTCAAGGAGAATAAACTCCTGGCACATTGTTTTTGTACCCAGGAGAGAAGCCTGTTTTTGCTCAAAACACCTTGTCAATGCCTCTCCAACTAATGTTTCTTTCCCTCCGTCCTCCTTCCTTCCTCCCCTCTCTCTCCCTTCTGCTTTCCAGTATGTTCCTCCAGACTTGTGTGTTTGTAACTTTGTGTTGGAGCAGTCCCTGTCGGTGCGGGCCCTGCAGGAGATGCTGGCTAAGACTGGGCAGAACAGCGAAGGGGTGAGTACAGTACCTCCTCCCCACTGATAATACCCCACTGCTCTCTACAGTATCTCTCACACACAAACACACACAACACTCACAACACTTACACACACACACACACACACACACACACACACACACACAATTCAATCTGTAGTCGACCAGCATTCTGTTGCAAAACGCCCTTGAGGTTGTTTCAGTTAGAAGTCTCATACTATATTTACAGAATACAGAATAACGATCTTCACAACTGTTTTCCGGTTAACGTAATTTAGCTAACGGGATATTTATTGAGTAAGCTTGAAAAGAAATCCTTCGCTGGCAGAGCAGTCACACGACTGGAAATACAAATCTGCTTAGAGGAGGAAGCCATGATGATTTTGCTGCTGTCCCCAAAATGATGCATTCAAATGCCGTCAGGTTTTCCAGGAATATAACCTTCACAGAAGGAAGCAGCACTTCAAACCTCTTTTAAAACTGAGCCCGCTACAACGCACATATATCGCACATTGCGTTAATGCGTTGAAGAAATTAGTGCCGTATTTGCATTAAAGCGTTATTAACTTTGACAGCCCTATAATAAATAAATCAGCTTTTAGTAGTGTTTTCATGAAACAAGCATGAACGGCGTTGGACCTTTTATTAGTAACTTTACTTAATTTCTTGCTTTAAATAGTCAGATTACATTTATGAAAAGTAACTGTTATATAATATATGTAATATACTTTAAAGTTATAACAAGTGTACAGTGTTTTAAGAAGAAAAGCTCAATGAACACTTTGCAATACAAGCAGAATCCCCACTACATTTGAAGGTGTAGTCTTCTGCAGTATGTATGATGGACTTGCTCGAGGCAGCCAGGAGCGGCTTTTTATTAATTCATTGTTTTCCTGAGACGGCAGTAACAAGATCGCCAGATGGTAGCCTTCAAGTGTTAAATATGGAAAGTCAAAGATTTTAGTACAAGTCTGAGAAAGTAACTGATTTACTGGATTACCGTAATAACTATAATGGCTATAGTCTAATGCATTACCCATAACACTGTGTATAAATGGCAGAAAGTCTTAACACTAGAAACAGGCTCTCTTCAAACACGGCACCGAATGTCTTTGCCAGGTTTAAGGTGTCAGTTAAACTGACAAATGTTGCTTAATTACTCATTCAGTGTGATTACTTTGCACATATTTCTGGACTAAATTTTGACTTTGAAAAGTGAATATGTTAAAAATGAAGAAGAAGGTTGGATTTGATCCCAAAAGGCAGAGCAGACAGACCATCTAGCAATACTCTGAACTACTTTAACACCAAGAACTGCTAATAGAAGCTGTCTGATTTCATTCTCTGGAACACCTGTTTTGCAAAAAAGAAATCAGAAGAATGATAATGAAAGGCCGTCAGGGGTCAAAGAAAGGAGGGAGATTATCTGTGAGTGCAGCGCTGCTTCCACAGCCCTCTTTTTCCTCAACCTCCGCTCACTTGGCATGTTTATTAGAGCAGGTAAGTCATGTTCGATTGGGCGGAAGCTCTGCGGTGCCACGGGGGTGTCATCAACGGGCAACGAAGCACTCCGGTGGGCTACTATGAGTGGTCTGTAAACCCCTGTCAGATGCTCATACTCACTCATGCTGCTGCGCTCCAACAGTCATTTCATGTGTCATTTAATCTCATCACTCAGCCCTTCTAGAGGGGGAAGTCCAGAGATGGGAAGGGATGGCATCACATGTTAGGATGAAATGCTAATATGTTTTGGGGAAAAACAAAGAGAAAACAGTGCTTAATTCTCAGATAGATCTCAGTTTTAAAGCTGCAGTTGGTAACTTTGAGCAAATATGATAAACAGTTATTTTTATAAAACGGGCACTATATCCTGACAGTATATGAGACAGATAATCTGTGCCAAAAATCATGTTCCTCTGGTGCTCCTAATGGTATCTGCAAGATTTCACAGCACCGTAGGAAAACAACCAATCAGAGCCGAGCTGTCTCTAACGCAGCTGTCAATCACTGTTCGTGAAACTCGCAAACTCCGGTCAAACAAGGCAGCGATGATCAAATATGAATCAATATTCTGTTACTGTAATGCCTATTTTTCTTGTCAAATGTTTTCATAAACATCTTGTAGTGCACTGTTTAGCTGTAAAATGAGAAAGTTTGAGATCAGTTGAGGAAATACCAAGCACCGCCCACCACAAACTTTCTCATTTTACAGCGAAACAGTGCATTAAAATATGTTTCTGAAAACTTTTGAGGGGAGAAATCATATCACCATATTTGATCAGCGCTGACTAGTTTGACAGTTTGATCAGAGTTTAAGCTTCACGAACAGTGATGGACAGCTGCTCAGATTTCCTACAGGCGTGGTGAAATCTTGCAAATGCCTTTAGGAGCACTAGGAGGAGGCAGAGGAACATCGTTTTTTTCACGGATTATCTGTCTCATGCACTACTGTCAGGATATAGTGACCGTTTTATAAAAACAACTTTTTATCATATCTGCCGACTGCAGTTTCAAATTTTGACAAATGAACCACAACATACAAGAAACTGCTTGTTAGTGGTGGTGTTATTTTTCATCCCTGTTCCTACACACATTGACTGTATATAAAGATGGATGACGCATCTCCACTTCCTCTAGAGGGGGTGAAGCCACAGTATTGAGGTCCCGCCCATAAACCTGTCCAAGCCAATCACGAGCCGAACGGACAGCTTTATGACCTATACTGCAGCCAGCCACCAGGGGGCGATCGAGATGTTTTGGCTTCACTTTTGGGAAGCTGTCGCGTCGTCCATCATTAAATACAGTCTATGGATACACATGGTCTGTGTTGATTTTGAAAGTTCCTCAATTGAGGGGCCCAGTTGTTATTAATATCCGCTAACACTTTGGACAGACCACTGGTATGTAGGAACAGAGATGACAAAGCTATGGTTGCATGAATCATTGTGCAGTACAGCGTCAGCAACTAGAGAAACCAGCATCACGGTGCTATTTGCAAGATGAATTGAGTAAAAAATGCTAATGCAAGATAGCGTGAATTGTGCGTTGTGCTGGATGTCTCTGGCTACCACTGTACTTTCATGCACAACATAGCCTTCTGGCACAGATAGCTCTTTAAGTGTCTTATTTTGTTCGCCGCTTGGGTCCTCTCCACTGATGCATCAGGCCTGCATTGTTATTAGCCTGGGTAGCAGATTTGTTTTGTGCTCAACAGTGCAACATTGTTGGCTGGCCTTGTTTGGCAAGACAATATGATGTTGGCTAGAATACAAACTCTCTGCTAGCAAGGCTAATAAATCACCCTCCTCTTTCCTTTCTACTGCAAGGGCCCATTTCTCTCCATTGTTGCTCTCAGATTTGTGTAATTGACTGCCGTACAACCCAATAACACATTTCTTTTCATTTGTATTTGTGTGTTACTAGAGTGCTGACCATGAAAAATGGGTAGGTCCATCAGTCCGTTCATCCATCATGTTGTCAGTGTGCATGACAGACTGCCAAACGAAAAGGGTTCAATTTCCGGCATTTTCACTTGAAGTGACGCCCATTTCTCGATCGCCATAAAAGCTTCATTTACAGCATGTACAGGATTTAGTTAAAACATCCACGGCAGGTACTGCAATGTGGGGAGATATTAAGCTAATGGTAATACATTTAAATTTTTCCACCTCAGCACATATTGTCTAAATGGATATTAAAATACGTTCAGACTCCCTCTGGGTAGTAAATTAAGCTTTCACCTCACCGTATAGATCTACTCTCTCCCTCAGCCAGTCTGCATGGAGACAATCAATTAGCTTGTCACAGATGTCTCTTGAACTTTAAATTATGGCAATCTTGAAATAGACATCCGTTGGTGCTGTCAACTTGCGCACAGGAGTCAAATGTTTTGCCTCGTGTACGTGAAGACTACTTTGTGTGCAAGCGTGCAAGCACTTTCAAGTGATAGTGCCTGCTTCTCATTTGCTTAAGCTATTCATTATCCACCTTTTTTTTTTGCTTTCAATGCAATTAGATTCAAGCCTCTGTATACAGCTTACAATGTTTATGCTGTTAAAAAATACATATATTATTAGATTTTTGCTTACCAAAGGTAGTAATGAGCTCCCTTATTTATCTAACTTACTGAATCTTAAATGAACGGATCTGAAAACCCACACGTTGGCAGAAAACTCACTTTGTGGTTTTGGGTGTGCTGCTCTGTTTTCTCTGGGTTTGGTCTCTAACATCGATTTAAGTTTAAGGGTATTGACACGAGGAAATGTCCTGAAATCAGTTTTGATTTCAGGGTGTCCACATGCACTACTGTTGAGCAAAGCTGTTGTAGATGATTCGAGGATGTCTGTTCTTCATGTAACTCACAAAACAAACTGGACTGCCAACGAGCTACACTTCAGTTTTATTTCCTTTTTACATCCCTAACTTGTGGTTTTAATTTTTTAGGATAACATGGCTGGATGTATAGTGTTTTTTTTTTCTCTTTCACCGATCTTGGTGTACATCATATTTTGATGGACTGTTATGAAGTAGATGAGCACTATCACTGTCTCATTATCCAAATGACTTGAAGGGCAGGGCATTGAATTTGCATGAGAATCAATATATCAGATGGTACTTAGCAAATGAGTCTGGCATGACTCCCTTCTTCACGGCCTTGAAAAAGTGATTAGTGTGCTATTTCCCCTGCTCAGGCTTTTCCATATAAAATAAGCTATTGATATATGAAGTGAATATTTAGGTACTTTACTTAAGTCATGGTTTGGTGTAATGTCTCTGTCAGGCTTAAGCAACGAGAAAGCCCACACTGTTTCATTCTCATAAAGCCAAGCAGGCAGGAAATAAAAAAAATCACTGAGCGTTCAGGACGTTGGCTCAGTATCAGTGATCATAACAAAGCCACCAAAATCATCCATGTGTTTTAAGTAGTTTGTATTTTATACTGGCCCATTACACTGCTTCTAAACTAGTAAATCAATTACATAGACAATGGTTTAGAACTGGTTAAGTGATTTATCAAGTATAAATGCCAATTTTCTACTTGCAGCCTTTATTATAGTAAGTTGGATAGCTTTGGTACTTTTGGCACAACGACCAGACCCCAATGTGTTTCTCATGTAAAAAAAAAAAAAAAACTGCACAATTTTGAGGTACTATACTACTATTTATTTTTTCTGCTACTTTATAATACTCCACTACAATTCAGAGGCAAATATTGTACTCTTTAGTCCACTACATTTAGTTGATAACTTTAGAGGTAGTTACTTTGTGGATTGAGATTAAAGTGGCAGTAGGCAGTATATTATTGGCATCACTGGGCAAAAATCCCATAATAACCTTTCAGCTTATTGTAATTCAAAACTAGACTTCTGCACCTCCTCATGGCTCTGTTTTCAGGCTTTAGAAAATCAAGCCCGTGACGGGAGACTTTGACCAATCACAGGTCATTTCATTGAGAGAGCGTTCCTATTGGCTGTGCTCCGGTCATGTGACCGGAACTTGGCGTTCCTTTCTCCAGATTTCACAATGGTGGCAGCGTCACAAACGTTCTCATTTTACAGCTAAACCGTGCACTACGAGATGATTCTGAAAACATTTGAGGCAAGAAATAGGCATTAACATAACAGAATATTGATTCATATTTGATCAGCGCTGCATAGTTTGACCGTTTGGTCGGACTTCGCGAGTGATTGACAGCCGACTCTCATAGACGGCAGCTGGACAGCGGACCTCAGATCAGCTCTTACTGCTTGTTTTCCTCCGGTAGTATGTAAAAATGTTTCATGTACTACTGTCGCGATATAGCGACCGTTTTATAAAAATAACTTTTTTTGATTTTCTCCAATCTCGCCTACTTCAGCTTTAATAATACAAAACATAATCAACAAATTAATTATTTAAAAGCTACCTGGCAGTATATAAAGTAATTAAAATAAGTCCTGCCTTTACCAGCTGCAACATTAAAGTGATGCACACATGACTGCATTGTTAATTATAATACAATAACATGCATTATTCTGAAATGGGCCATTCGCTCTTATGAGTACTTTTACTCTGGTACTGAAGTATTTTTAGATGGAAATACTTCTTTACTTGTGTAAAATGTTGAATGCATTTACTTTTGAATGCATTACTTCTACATTTTTACTTGAAGAAGAAAAAAGTGCTGAACACTTTTTGGTGGTATTTCTATCTGAGTACGATTGGAGGTCATTAGCTACGTAAACTTAATGCCGTTCAGGTGGATTGCTCAGTGTTGCCATGTCCGGAAGTTGGGTATATTGCACCAGTTAAGCTAGCTAGTTTCATTTAATATAAATAAAATATGTCCTAACCTCATTATAACGCACAATATTTGTTTTGGAGAGGTGTTGGTTCAACTTTATGCTGGTTTTTGAGGCTGTTTAGTGGTGCTATTCTAGCTAACGTTACCTTCATGTAGCTAGTTAAATGGGAAAGTAAACAGAAAGATTATCAGGTAGTGTTACAGCTATTTTTAGCTAGGTGTAGCTTACCTAAACTGGCAACAGTGTGGGGTCCAGCCATCATTAAATCCTCATTAATTGTTGTGAAGACGTTTACAGTAACTTACCTGTCCTCTGGTAGCTTTATTTTCTCAGTATTTGCACCAAAAAAGCCTCTGATAGGTCATCAACTTAGCTGCTAAAAAGCAAAGCCATTCACAAATGTAGCTAATAAATGCTCATCAGGACTAATCTCAAGCTAAATGGTACATCTTAATTTAACAGTACGCAAATACTAGTCAGTGCAGTGTGTGATTAGTGTAGGCATCGGTGTCAGAGCCAGCAATCTACCATAACAAAGGATGATTTTGGTGTCTAGCTATGTCCTCATGACATGACGCAAAATGTAGACCTGTGAGACAATTACATTTCCAAAAACTCTCAGCATTAAGACACAACTTAATATACCCCACCTCCTCCCCTAACACATATCCTGTACATGCGTACAGTGCCTGAATTGGGCCAAAAAGGGTGCCAGTGCTGTATTTCAGCAGTTGCATGACATGATCATCACATATCTTGGATATATTAATATTTATATGTATATTTTGGTAATATATATCCCACTTTCTGTATGCATTTCATTGCATACATTATGCCTACATATGACATACATGTCCACAGTTTGTACATAAATGTATATTTGGTTAATAAAAATGTTTTATGTAGCTATTTATACAAATCAAATTGTACACAAATATAGTATTGTGTATATGCTTCAATAAAACCAACTTAAATCTGAAACTGGATCATGAGAAGGAATAATTTTCAGCGCTGTTACCTCAGTATTAAGCTAGCTATGTGTTTACATAGACACAGTTACGTGGGTGTTTACGGGTGCACACATCAACTCACTGGGAGGTGGCGGTACTCAATAAGAAGTAAGAGTACTCGTGGACAATAATCAGAAGTGCCGGTACTCGGTACTGGTGAGTACTGGCCCCATTTCAGGCACTGCATGCATACAAAAACAACCATACAAACGTCTCTATCTTTGTTTCAAACACAGATCCACTCCCAGTAGAAAGCTGTTTAGGATACAGTACTTCCAACTGGAGGGGCAAACCAAAGGTCACAGTTCCTGGCATTGATGTGTCAGCATGACGGCAGGCCTGAAATACAGGCTGGCTCTCTCCCTCTCTCTCCGTACCCCCTCCCTCACTCCCAGCTGTTGCTGGATACTCTTCCCATTTTTCTTTTGATCAAACTCTGTTTCCTTTTTCGTCTGTCTCACAAGCCATCTGGGAGAGACTTGGTAGCCAAAAGAGATTTAGCTCGGGGTCAAATTCAGGGGACAGTTGTGAGTTCCCTTTAGGTCAGTTTAAATGTGACCCCGCGAGCAAATACACAAATTGACGCTGACAAGTAGACAAGAAAGAGGATAGCCTCCATGTATTGCTTATTGGATAAACACTGCATTATGCATCGCACTGGTTAGCACAGTGCCAATTCTGAGCTTGTTTCTAGCTGTTTCTATGAGGAGTTTAAATATTGTTAGTCATCTCAAAAGACAAATCTGGTAGACTGGACACTCTAATTTTATTGTAGTGAGAATAGACTGTCTGTTTATAGCCCTAATAATAGAAATTCCCAATTTGACATTGAGATATATCTAACAAGTAGAGAATATGCAACAGTATCAGGTACCGTATGTGACTAAATTGTCCTTTAATTTTATGCTAATAATTAAAACAAACATGTCAAACATGTATTCAAACCCTCTAATGGAAAATCATGTGTTCTTTTGTGTTTGAGTTTTGACTCACACTCAATCGATTTGAAAATAAACTGTCACCATTACTGCTGTAGGTCAGGCACCTGGTCCATATTTTAGTTTTTCCCTAAACCCACAAAAACCGTTAACAGAGATGATTTAGATGTCACTTCTTATGGTACCTTCTCTTTTTTTCTTCTGCTGCTAGAGGTTGATTAAAAGGGTAAGTATAATCGTCTTTATTCACCTCAATGGTGGAGAAGAAATCATCTTTTTATTCTTTTTTTGCTCAACTGTTTCCTCACATTTCCTCTACCATTGTGTTACAGTGTATCACAATTATTCCTGTTTGTTGCAAGAATGGGCAAGCTGTCTAATGAATGTACATGTTTGTTTGATTTGTGTGTGTAGTTTGTGTGTTCCCATCCCTCTTTTCTTTGTCTGCTTCTTGCTTGCACTTGGAATGGAGGTCTGAAGTTGAAGATACTTTGCCTGTTCGGTCGTGTGGAGTTTTCCCCACACAGGGTCAAAAGCAAACTTAATATCTGACATAGAAGTGAAGGGGAGGTTAATAATATAGATCATGCGATAAGTCAAACCTGACAGGGTCCAGAGGTCAAGGATACTAGGATATGATGGTAATCTGTTACCTGTGTATTTCCTGACAGGCGGGTCAGGGGGGTGGACACCGGACCCTGCTCTACGGTCACGCCATCCTCCTTCGCCACTCCTTCAGTGATATGGTGAGTATCAACGATCCGATTTGATGATTGTCCAGTAAAGTAGTGCTTAGTGGCACTTGCTGTAATAAGAAATACACACATATATACTGTATATACACTCACCGGCCACTTTATTAGGTACACCTTGCTAGTACCGGGTGGTCTTCTGCTGCTGTAGCCCATCTGCTTCAAGGTTGGACATGTTCTGCGTTCAGAGATGGTATTCTGCATACCTTGGTTGTAACGAGTGGTTATTTGAGTTACTGTTGCCTTTCTATCATCTCCAACCACTCTGCCCATTCTCCTCTGACCTCTGACATCAACAAGGCATTTCCGTCAACACAACTGCCGCTCACTGGATCTGTTCTCTTGTTGGGACCATTCTCTGTAAACCCTAGAGATGGTTGTGCGTGAAAATCCCAGTAGATCAGCAGTTTTTGAAATACTCAGACCAGCCCGTCTGGCACCAACAACCATGCCACGTTCAAAGTCACTTAAATCCCCTTTCTTCCCCATTCTGATGCTCGGTTTGAACTTCAGCAAGTCACCTTCACCACGTCTAGATGCCTAAATGCATTGAGTTGCTGCCATGTGATTGGCTGATTAGCTATTTGTGTTAACAAGCAATTGAACAGGTGTGCCTAATAAAGTGGCTGGTGAGTGTAT